>PVIY010017389.1:0-40200 GCA_004026745.1 Myrmecophaga tridactyla
GGGTGGGTGCATGGAGTGTGGAGGTCATGGGTATCAGTGTGTGGGGTATGGGTCACAAAGTTGGGGTACAGGGAGGGCAGGGTGCGGGTGTGTTCTTGTACTGGGGCAGGTGCCATGGGGGCAGGGATGCAGAATAGTGAGTGTGTAGGGGTAGGGCACAAGTAGCGGGGCTTGTGGGATGTGAGTCAGGGTTGGGTGATGTAGGATGAGCGTGACCCTGGCATGGCTTTTTTGGTGCCTGGGGGAGGGGGAGCGGTGGAATTGGAACAGGGCTACACACGTGCAGGTTGGGGTTATGTAGCACAGATGCGCATGTAGGCACCTGCCAGATTTGGAAGCAGGGCTCTTATGCCGGGGGATGGGGCAAGGGTGTGTACGTGTGCAGGGCAGAGGACAAGATGTCAGTGCACGGATGCATGGACGTCCAGCAGGGAGGATTTGGCTTCGTATGTGCGCAGGTCTGGGGGTAGCCTCTGCAGAGCTCAGGGGCAGTGAGGCAGTATTGCGGCTGTTTGTACTGCAGGCAGGTGTGGCCCAGATGCACAGGTCAGGGCTTGCTCAGAGCTGAGCGTGGCGTGAGTGGGTGCGTGCACGGGTCTGGGGGACCGGATGCTGATGTGCACGTGCACAGAACTCAGGGAGAGTGGGGTTTACCGACTGTATGGGCTGGGTGCCGGTGTGGCCCAGGTATGAATGTGCGTGCCTGCAGCCCAGATGCTAGGTAACTGCCTGCAGTGGGGCAGGGAGGGGGAAGTGGGGGTCGAGTGGCTGTGAGTAGGCACGTTCGTCTCCAGAGGGCGGGGCAAGACTGCACTTGCGCAGGAGAGGTGGGTCAGGCTGGGCAGCCATGTGCGCATGCGTGGGGCGAGAGCGCGGGCCAGAGACGCTCGGAGAGGGGTCGGCTGGGAGCACGCCGAGTGCGGTGCGGGGGCAGGTGACAGGATTCAGGTGCGTGGGGCGTGGGCGGCGTCGCGGGGCAGGGGTGGCGCGCGGTCAAGGACTGGGGCTCGGCTTACTTCCTAGTCCCCATCTCCAACTCCTGATGGCTCCAGGCTTCAATTTGGAAAGGGGCGCCATAGGCCGTTTGAACGAGCTGGACGGTCTCTGGTTCTCTGCATCTCAGTTGTTCAGCGTCTGCAACCAGGGCCTCCCTGTGTGGTGTACAAGACCCTCCCAGGTCACTACACCCTGAAATCGCCGTCCCAGTTGTCCTCCGGTCCCTTCTCTGGCTGTTGCTTGGAGCAGGGATGAACTCGACCGAGCCTGTCCCGCCATCTTCCCGGAGCTCCTGAGAGTGGTTTCAGCGCTTGCCGCGTCTCTTCCGATTGTTCTTGACTTTCAGCGGCGTTGACAGTTAGACATGTTGCGTCTAGTCACAGCAACTGATTTTGTCCATCCAGCCAGGAGTTGGGCTGTGTTCAGTGTCCGCTGTAGCGGTAGGTGCCGGAGTCCCTCTCCTGTCCTCGTTTGGGCCTCCTCTCTTGACCTTGGGCTTCCCGGTGTTCACTTCCTCAGAGAAAGTCTGTCTTTTCAGCCATGACCGGCTTTTGCTGCAGCCCGTCGTCAGGGAGGCCTTTGTGTTAGTGACGGGGTGAGTCTGTCCCTCTCCCTGCCCAGCCAAGAGGGGCCTTCCTTGACCTTCACCACAGGAGCCTGGTCGAGTTTCTGGAGGTGGACCAGGAGGCTACCTCCCTCAGGGGCTTCCCGCCCTCATGCTGGTCCCCATGCAGCCAGCAGCATTTTCTGAACAGGGTTCCTAAGTGCTCCTGCTGGTTGGTGGCTCCAGTGATCTTTGCTCCAGGCCAGCAGAGGCTGGCCACAACCCTAGGTGTTCACCCGTCTCGCCAGGTTTCAGGGTGCTGGTTTGCCTGCAGGCTCACTTCTGGGGTAGCGCCAAGAAAAGTCATGGATCTTCAGTTCCAGCTTTTTCTTATCATAAGGACAGAAACGACAACGTCCAAGCTCTGTAAAGCTTCTACCAGAAGTCTAAGTGCCATGGAATTTAGTGTTCTTTTTTGGAGGCCATATTTTGTTTTCTTGAGTTTAAAAGCACCTACATGTATAGAACATTAGCTTTTCCTTATGAATTGAGCATCTACATCTATTTACTGATTTCTTTGTCCCTAATGTTAGTTTTCTGACATTAATTTGACTATTCCAGCTTTGTTTGGATTAATATTCACATTGAATTGTTTTTTATTTTAATCCTCTTGATTTTCACTTTTCTTTGTTTTTATGTTTTAGGTGTGTCTCCTTTAACACCATACTGCTTTCCACCTTGCCTGACAATCTGTGCTGTAACTAGGGAGTTTAGCCTATTTGTAGTATTGTATTTATTGATGTATTTGGAGTGTTTTACAGTCTTGCTTTGTAGTTTCTATTTGTCCTGCCTTTTCTCTTCTCTTTTTCTTCTTTCTCACCTTTCCTCTACCGCACGTCGCCTCTCCTGGCTTGGCAGTTGCACACTTTACTGCTATCGTGCCAGTTGCAGCGGCCACCCTTGGGACCTCACCATACACCTCTGCCTTCACACCTACAGTTAAGCGCTTCCAAATAGGGTCTCTAAAACACTTTAATTCGGTCAGTCCACCTCTGCGTTTTTGTTTGTTTCAATTTTTATAGATAAAACAACGTACAAGCATATACATTCTTAACATACCAGCATTCTATACGTGGTGTACAATCAGTGGCTCACAGTATTATCACATAGTTATATGTTTATCACTTTTTTAGATCATTTGCATCACTGCAGAAAAAGAAATAAAAAGAAAAAACTCATACATACCATATCCTTTACCCCTCCCTCATTGACCACTACTATTTCCATCTGCCCAATATGTATTTTTTTTAATTTTAACATTTGTTCTCCCTATTGTTTACTTATTTTTAATCCATATGTTTTACTCATCTATCCATACTGTAGATAAAAGGAACATCAGACACAAGGTTGAGTTTTAATTTTAACTCTTACTTCTTAGCTTTAGTTAATTTATTTTTGTAGCATCTACAGCAGTTTTTCATATTCTTGTGTTCTTGGTCATTTTTTTATTCCATCTTTTCTTTCTTTAAGCCTTTCACACAGTTACTTCTTGAGTATCTAATCTGTTTTCTATTGTCTCTGCTGACCTTACTCATGATGTGTCCTTCCTTTATGTGTTTGGTAGATGTTTTATTAAGAAGGCAGGCTTTGTTCAGCTTAATATGTGAGAATCCCAAGGCTCTATCTAAGTAGGGGATGCTTTCCTCAGGGAAGATTGACATTTGCTTCTGCCAGGAGCCAGTGGGGAGCTGCCCCAGTCGGGCGCGGCAGTCCTAGCTCCTTTCAGGGTCCTGCTGTGGTGTGAGAATCTTGAGTCTCCTGCAGAAATTGCCTCCTCTGCCTGTAACTGGTGAGGCCCTCGTAGCCACCCTCCTTTCTGTCCGCCCTCCCTTCTCTTGCTTTCTGTCTCCAGGTTCTTATCATTTCTTTTCTTTTTGCCTTTGTCACTTTCCCTTGCTTTTGCTGTGGCTCCCCCGTTTGCTGGAAGGTGTTTGGTGTGGTCTGGCTAGGGTGGAGTGTTCAGTCCCATCACCACCAAAAGTGCGTCTGGACCACGCCTGGGAGAAAGTGTGACCTTCCCATACAGGGCAGGTGGGCACTGCTGGGACCACACTCCCCAGATCAGGGTGGGGCCCACTCTACAGCACCCAGTGGTAAATGTAGGAAGATGTGAGAACTACTCCACGGGGAGCATGCGGAGTGATTGAAAACGCTCGCCTGATTCTGGTTCTGCCTCTCCCACAGAGAGTTTCTTTGAGAATTAAGTACAGCTGTTACACAGGTGTTCTAGAAGGTTAAAACTGTATAAGTGTAAGTTCTGATTTGAAACTGGGGGTGGGGGGCCATATCGAAACTAGGGACATAAGTAGATTCTCATCTGGTGTGGTATTTGTGAGCTTTTTGGCCTATACTTTCATTAGCATGCTCAGTTCTTTGGGCCTAAGAAACAGCAAGGCCAAAACAAAGCGGTGCTTTTGCCTCTTACCATTTTTGGGAGGGATTTTGAAAAACTTCAGTTAAGCAGAAATATAGAAATAGAGTTAATCATCTTAAGTTTCTTGTTGACTGGTAGGTAATCAGAAGCTGCTTTAGGCTTGTACATGGTATTGGAAATCCTTCACAGGTGTGCATTTGTGGATTAAGCTTGTCTCTGGCATGTTGTTTGGAGCGCGGTCATGGTGTCAGGACTGGGTGGTAGGTGGGGCGGGGCACAGGCCATCAGGCCCAATTCGGGACACATGCCCAGTGAGGATTCGGGCTGTGTTTGTGCCAGAGGTTTCATTTAAGGCTAAATAGTTGTTTTCCTTTGAATTACATCTTTTGTCTCAAAGTGGAGAACAATTCAAAACTGTTAATGGAAGCTTGTGGACCTAGTGTAAAGAGTAAAATCAGTGTTCTAACACAGTAGTGTCATCCATTTTGGGAGACTTGGTCCATGGCTAATTCTCGATGGATTCACGGAGGCGTGACCCAAAAATGGCTCCTTGACAGACACCTCTTTTGCCTGAAGGTAACCTTTATGCTCTTGTGGTCAGTGGACATCTGGTGCAGAAACATTTATAACGGTGCACCTGTTTTGTTATGGAGCCCCTGATTGTTGCCTCTTGTCACTACAACTGGACCTCCTTTTTTTGAGTCAATAGGCTTCTTGAAAAAGTATATAAATAGCATATGTAGAATCATTAACTTCTCTTTCCAAAATTTGTTTGATGGATATATTCATGGAGAACACCTCCACCCACATAGGCTACAACCCATGATTCCTCTGTGCTCAGCTCTGTTCACTGACATTTATTGAACATCCAATATGTGCCAGATCCTGTGCTACATGCTAAGAAAAAAAATCACTCTTCGTCCTTGCTTTCAGTGAGCTTGCAGGTTCAAGAGAAGATAAAAATGTAATAGAATTTTAAAAAGTCAAAATAGTTTAATGTGCCTTGATAGAAATTGTAGCTACAAGGTAGAATAGTAACACTAAAATAGGGAAAACTTTTGGAGTCATGGGTTGGTTTTGTTGAGGAGGTGGCACCAGAATAGGGTTTTGAAGGATGAATAAGAGTTCTGTGGCACATTGGGAGGTAGAATATAAGTTCTCCTGTAAACTTCCCAGAGTCCCACAGCCAGTAAGGGGTGAGAAAGGTGACTGAGTTACACCTGTCAGGTATTTTTCCCCTTACCAGAAGGTCTCCAAGACTTGGCAACCGTCTGTCTAATTGCTGCTTTTCATCTGGGCTTTCTTAGCTAAGCAGCTCTCAGCTTATCGCTGCTTTGTAGAAAATGGTGTCTATTGAAATAAGGTTTTCTGGGTTTCCTTGTTTTTTGCCCCCTGGAACACCCCTGCCTAAACAGTTAGTTCTGGCCCCTGCTTTTGTCTTTGGTGGCTGGTCTAGACTGTTTCTTCCTGCTTTCAAGCCCAGACTGTCTGCGCCAGCCTCCCCCTCCCATTCACCTCAGGGAGGAGTTCTTTGAAAGTCAGTGGGTGCAGGTGCCCTAGGTAGAGTTGTTCCCATCCTCCTGTGTGCTCTGACAGCACTGCAGTAGAGGGGCCTAGTTTGGTTAAGGGTTGGTAGGTTGGTTGATTTCTTCTAAAACGATGATAAGCCACCTTAGCATGCCACAGGCCAGGCAGTATTATCTAACTTTATTCTCACAACAGACCCAGAAGGTGGGTATTTCCAATTTACAATTGGGAAAACTAAAGCACAGAAAGTTTGAGTAATTTGCCTGAGGTCACACAGCTAGGAAATGGAAGAGCTGACATTTGAACTCAACAGAGCAATGAAGCTTGAAGGTGGAGGCCTGAGGTTAGACATCACACACCAACTCCCTCACCTGATACACTTCCCAGAAGTGGAGTTCTTGAATTAGTAGTTCTTGAACTAGACATTGTTTTGCTAGCTACAGGATTCATCATTTGCTTTCCATCCTCACTGCCCTTGATGCTGCTTCAGTGCCATTGTACCCCTAATGGTCTGTCCACCATATTGCCACAGATCAGTCTTTTTAAAGCCTCGTCGAGTCAGCTAACTTCGCTTCTTAGATTCTCTGTGGGCCCCTCTCCACTTTGGACGAGCATCACACAAGGTGGACCCTGATTCAGCTCCAGCCAGGCGGAGCTCCAGGACAGGTGTCCCCGAGTCTGGGAGGGCCCATGCACCATCCTTGTCCTCCCTTCATCCCTACTTTTGCCCTTCCCTTCCACCCTCTGCCTCCCCCCGGGCCCTTGGTATCCTGCTGTCCTCCCCCAGATCGTCCCTCTGAGCTGGCAGCACATGCCACTGGGCTCTACCACTGCAAAGGGTCATGATTTCAACTTCTCTAGAGCAGGGCCTGTATGTCTAGGCATTCATTCACTCTTGCAATAAAATAGATACCTATTGAGGGAGCTGCCTGCCAGCACTAAAAGAGTGTGGCCCAGGCCCAGCGTCCCATCCCTCTGTGATGCTTCTGTAATTTAGGAGCAGACAGACAGGAAGCCAACAGGTCTGACTTGATTTATAATGGTGGTAAGTGCTCAGAGAGAAGGTGGCAGACTTCAGGGTGCTTAATGGGAAGCCCACCTGGTCTTGCAAGTGTGGTGGCGGGGGCCAAAACAGCGGCCTTTCTGAGGACACAGAGCTGAGCCCTGAAGTCTGAATCTGTGTTAACGAGGTAACAAGTTCAGGTTACCTCAACTAGGCCATTGACACAGCTTGAGCTAAGTGGGGGTGAAGAAGGAGCTTCTGAGTTTGCAGACCAAAGGAAGGCCTGAGTGTCCGGGGGTGTGGTGAGCTGGAAGGATGGAGGGAGGTAGGGCCTGGTTACCTAGGGCTCCCTGGGCCACCTGAAGAGTTTGGATTTGCCCTTGGAACAGTAGGAAGCCATCTGCAGCTCCTGAGTGTGATCACATTTACTGCATGGAGGACGTGGCTACCCTGAAGAGAACGGATTGGAGAGGGGCCCTGGAGCAGGTGTGGGGCTGTGGGACTGCGCAGAGCCACGGGCCTCCGAGGGGCCACTCAGTAAATGTCTGGTGCTGGCTCAGTCCAGAACCACCCCTTGGTAGCCTTTAGACAAGGGGATGCCCTGTGGGGCCCCAAGGGACTCAGCGTGATCGGTCGTTTGACAGCCTCAGCCTCCAAGCTGCCCTTTGCCCAAGTGAAGGAAAAGCAAAAGTTTTAACAGCTTCCATCAGTTATTCCAATGTTGAATTTTTAGCAGTGATCCTAATAATTTCAGAGGGGGAATAAGCCATAGGGACAGGTCCTATGTAAACACATCACATTTGAAATGTGACTAGGGAGAATGTTAGGAGTTGTTGAATTTAGATATAATTCTTGAGGCATCACTTGCTCTTAAAATCTATATCTGGCTGAAATTTCACGTGAATGTGTAGTTGTCCTGACAAATCATGTGAGCACTTTATGAACTGCACTCAGTACAGGGACACGGGTTGTGGGAATGTCCCCACGGGGTTCTCAGGAATGCTTATCTGTCTGTAGTTTAAATACTTAGGTAAACAGAATATTAATTTTGATATGTGATTAGAAAATTTTTTTTTGTAGGCTTTACCGCCAGCACCTGTTCAGAATCACACAAATAAGCATCAGGTATTCAATGCATCTCTTCAAGACCATATTTATCCGAGCTGTTTTGGGAATACTCCAGAGTGGAATAGTTCTAAATTTATAAGTCTTTGGGGATCAGAAGTGATGAATGATAAGAACTGGAATCCTGGCACTTTCTTGCCAGATACAATTTCTGGTAAGGAATTTGTTAAAAATTTCTTAAAGTGTTAAAATACCCTGAGCCGAGTAGCTGACATCTCTGTGTAGTCTTCTAGCAGCAGGCCTCGCACAGTCCCTCTGCGCTGACCCTCGCCCGCAGCCTGGCACCGTGCTTCTTCTGTGTGCATCTGACACCATCAGGTGTGTGTCAGGTGTGCGGCACTGACTGAGCAGAGGCACGCTCGGTGCCTCCTGCCACCTGCGAGCCCTGTTGGTGCTGTGCTGACACTGAAGTGTCTCTTGCCTGTTATTCGGGGCTCTGTGTTCAGCCTTGTGAAGGTTAGCGTGGTTCTTAAGCAGGCAACACCCAGGCCTCAGTCCCATGCCCAGCAGAGTGGTGAAGCAGCGCCTCAGGCGACTCGAGTGCTGTGACTAATGTCCCCTTCCTTTGCTTTCCGTATTGACCCTACATGGGATTTGCTCCTTCCTCCCCAGCTGCCTCAATTCCCAAGGCTCAGCTGTGACTGCTGAGGCAGGGCAAGGGTGCACCTAAAGAGGGGCTGTGCCTGCGCCCCATCTCTGTCTTCATGTGGCAAGAGCCTGCAGGTGCCCCGCACCCGGCCCTGCAGTGCTCAAGACAAGCTAGATGTGAGCTTCCTGGTCTTTGCTTGGAAAGGATTTCTAGCTGTGTGACCTTGGGCAAGTTGCTTAACATCTCTGAGCCTCAGTCTCTTCATTTTTAGGATGGGAATAATAGTACCAACCTCAGAAGGCAGTTGTAAGACATTAAATGACTTTTGAGAAGCACCTGGCACAGGAATTGGCACATAGTGGGTGCTCAATACATTGTTTTTCTTAGATGAAAAGCTAGCTGACTAGCATCATCCCAGCAGAATCCTGACTTTAGGTTGTGTAGTCATTAGCATGATCTTTAGGTTTGGGCTCAATGTTATTACTTCTGGAAGCCTTACTTTTCCCATTCTTCTCTGAAGGGAATGATATATTAGGGCCAACACTCTCAGAAACAAGACCTGAAGCCCTTCCACCTCCATCTAGCAATGAAGCCTCTGCAGTTTCGGATAGTAAAGAGAAAAAAAATGCTGCAAAAAAGAAGTGTTTGTACAATTTCCAAGATGCTTTTATGGAAGCAAACAAAGTTGTCATGGCAACCTCATCAGCCACCTCCTCCGTCTCCTGCACAGCTACCACAGTGCAGTCAAGCAACAGCCAATTCAAAGTGTCATCGAAGAGACCTCCTTCCATGGGTAAGGCAGCCAGCCCTGGAGACCCGGCCCTGACTTTCGCTTACTTTTCTCTTCATCTTTGTGGTTGCCTTTTGACCAGCCTAGCCAAAGGCGTAAATGTAATGAATGTCCCCAGAATCACTGTAGGGCGAAGGGCGTGGTACTCTGGGCTCTGACTAGACTTGTGGCTGGGACACTGACCCCCCAGGGGCTTTGCCCTGAGGTGTCTGGCCTTTTCGGCTCTGTGCTCACTGTCCTGGGGTAGGAAAGGCCGCTCCTTCTCAGCATGCAAGGAGTTCCTGGAAGCTGTGTCAGAAAAACTTGGCGCAGAGGCTGGGTGGGTGGAGGGCATGGCACCCTGCCCAGGGTCAGCCCCAGATCACCCACAGCACTAAGTGAGGAGGGGAGCTGCGACCCTCAGGTTAATCCACTCACAAAGCATGAGAGGGCACAAGCACAAAGGCACAGTCAGAGGCCAACAGTTGCTGCCTGACAGGGCCCCCCTAGCCAGAGTCAGAGCTGAGCACCAGAAAGGGCAGCAAGGTGGGCTGTAGCACACTGACCAGGCCAGGTGCTCAGAGGAGAGAGAAGCATGCCAGCTCATAAATGGCTGAGAACGCAGAGAAAACCACCATTTGCCACCGCCAGGGTAGTAATTAATTGAGGTCAGTGTTGTCGGCAGGTGTTAAAACCACTGGTTTGAAATGACTACAAAAAGTTTAAATGAAAAAGAAAAGCTGGACTCAACTAGAAGAGAAAGCCCTTTCTCTTTCTTGCCTACCTCCTTCTTGCATGTTGGTGATGACGAGAAGTCCAGTCACTCCCAGGGGCCTTGAAAGAAGAAACCGTGCAGTTAATTTCTCTCGTGCGACAGAGAATGCAAGGGTACTAGACCCTGGTGCAGTGACGTCACTACACCAGCCCTAGGCTGCCTACCCCCAGACTTCATCTCAGGAAAAGAGAAAGAAACTGTACTGTTTAAACTGTTCAAAAAACCCCAGAAACACAGGATTTCATTTGGGGGGATATAGTATTTCCAGTCTGAAACCATCACCCATGGGTAACTGGTGGCAAATGGCAGGTGCCTCTACCACAGAGAAATTCGGCAGACACCCTGTGCACACAGATGCACTCACACCCCGTGCACACACACTCACACTCTACGCACTTGTGCAGTCATAACCGTGTGCATATGCTGCACCCCATGCACACACACGTTCATACCTGCTGCACAGATGCACTCACAGCCTATGCACACAGATGTGCTGACATCCCATGCACATGCATTCACACCCCGTGCATGCAGTTGTGCTCACATCCTCAACAAGTGCACTCACACTCTGCACACATGAAGCACTCACACCTGCACGCATACGTGTTCACACCCCATGCGCACATGCTCAGAGGTGGCCTTGCCACCATGAAACAGACCGACATTGAGTCCTTCCTGGCCTGTTCCAAAGGGAAGAACCCGACTAACCCCTTTGTAGGATCCATGCCAACAGCATTTCACCTGAATCTAATAAGAGACAAGATGAATCCAGGTGGGGAGACAGCTGGCCTGGAGTCCTGTATGTCAGTGTTGGAAAAGGAAGGAAAAAGATGAAAAGAGGCTGGTTGGAAAAAAACTACAAAGGATATTTGGACAGAGATTGAAAATTTGAATGCAAAGAATACTACGTCAGTGTTGAATGTCTCAGGGTGAAATGGTCTTGGAGTTACGTGGGAAAATGTCTATGCTCTCAGGAGTCTTGAGGGATAAATACAACTTCCAAATATTGGGCAAAAAGAAAAAAAAGCTTGTATAAGAAATTGGCATGACAGATTGCTGACACTCGGTGAATCTGCGTGAAGGGCTTGGAGGGGTCATTGGGCTGTTCCTTCAAGTTCTCTGTACCTTTGCACATTTTCAAAACAAAAAATAGGTGAAAAAAGCTTCATTCCAGGGAAGTCGGAATGACCAATTAGAGTCCATGTTTTCTTGGGCTGCTGGTTGTGACTGTTTTGGTGCTTGACCTGCAGGTGAAGTCTTTCACAGCCTCAACCCGGAGGACCCCAGACACTCGGCTCCGGCTGCGCCGAGGAGCAGCCCCACGGGGTTGGCGCCGCTTCCTTCCCTGCCCCCCACCGCGCTTCCACCAGCCACCACCCCTCATCTTGCAAACCTCGCAGCCCCGTCGTTCCCCAAAACCGCAACCACAGCTCCTGGGTTCGTGGACACACGCAAGAGCTTCTGTCCTGCTCCTGGGGCACCCCTGCCACCTCCCGCCGACAGCTCCGTGAGCGCACCTCCTAGTGTCTGCAGGTGAGCCTCAGGGTGGGCCTCACTAACCCAGTCCCAGGAGCAGATTCTTCCCCGGGGCTCTGTGGTCCCAGAGTCCAGTGACAGGCAGAGAGAAGCAGGGGCATCCACAACAGAGGACAGGAGTGCAGCTCAGCCTTGGCCTTGAGTCCTGCAGAGGGGCAGTCCAGGGGCCACAGCTGCAGGGGATAGCAGCTTCAGGTTTGTCCTTGAAAGGAGGCAGCATAAGGATGTGTGCCTTGTTCATTTAAGTTGTATTTGTTACTCACTGTAGAGTCAGGAAAGAGTAAACAAAGTCAGTATAGAGAAACACAGCAGTGTACCCGTCACATAAGGAAGATGGTCACCCTGGCCTTTGACCTTGCCTGTTTGAGGACACCCACCCCCACCCGCAGGAGTGGTGGTAGGATGGGCGTTGCAGGACCAGTCTTGGAGAGACTTGGCTTGTTCTTTTCACTTTGCACCTAGCAGCCACCAAGCCCCACGTGCCTTTTCTAGGTGTGGGTTGTCGCCTGCATGCCTGCAGGGTATTTTCTGTGCAAGGTCCCACACCGAGCCGTCTACGTCGCTGCATGACATTCGCTAACCACATGTGGCTTGGTGGCCTCCTCTCTGCAGGACAGGCCACAAACAGGCTGTTGAGAGGAACTGAGAAGCTGCCAGGAGGCGTGCTGTGCTCTCCTTGTTGGAGGGACTGCTCACTGACCAGCCTGCCTGTCTGCGGTTTTGCAGTGACCCCGACTGTGAAGGGCACCGCTGTGAGAACGGGGTCTATGACCCGCAGCAGGAGGACGGGGACGAGAGCGCGGACGAAGACAGCTGCTCTGAGCACAGCTCCAGCACCTCAACCTCCACCAACCAGAAGGAGGGCAAGTACTGTGACTGCTGCTACTGTGAGTTCTTCGGGCATGGCGGGGTAAGTGCGCCTGGCCTGGGACCCCATGGGACTCAGGGGACACTGGGCCAGGCTCGGCTTCACTGAGTGCGCTGATGACTGTTCTTAAATTGTGTTCTATATCTAAATTAGAATTGTGGAATACACGCAAACATTTTTGCAAGAGTCCTGTACTAGGTTGAATCAGGGTATGGTTATACGGCATGTGAAACTTTATTTCCCCTATGCTTAAAACCCAGATATTGTCTGAACCAGCTGTTCCACTTCTACGCGGTATTTATCCTAAAGAAATAATTAAATATTTGCCCGAAGATTTACCTCGAAAGGTTTTCATCACTGCATTTGACTTTGTTTGTGGGTTGATGGGGTGTCGGGGAGCCTAGCAGGCATCCACCTGTCGGGTGTTGTTGAATCTTGGTGGCACGCCCATACGATGGAATAAGACCATGTAGCCAATTGCACCAATATTATCTGTACACAGTTTGGATCCTTTTATTTAAATACAAAGGATTTTAATACATGTATCTACTTGTATAACATTCCAGAGCAATGATTTTTATCTACAAGTGAAAGTTAGCCACAGTTGCTTTGAGGGGTAGGCTGTGAGAAGAGTAAGAGGTCTGTACTTTGTCTTTTTCTCTTGTAGTGCTGTTTGCACTTTCTAAACACATGCACACATTTCCAGTATTCAACAAGAAATATCTTGGCAGTGGAATTAAGGACAGTTTTTACGTTTTTTTCTTTTCAGCACTGCAAAGGAAACCCATAAATGTATGAAAAATACAGTACACATTTATTGACATGGAAAGATAATTGTAAAATACTAAGTAAAATGTAGATTAATTAGTATGTATAATTGTTCCTTTTTCAGTTTTAGAAAGCCCATTCCTGACATAGCTGTACATATTCTACCACATTTTTCTTGACTATATTAAAGCTGGAGGGGTGCCAAAGCACTGCATTTAGGGGATTTTGTGTTGTTTTTGTCTGCTGTTTACATATCTTATTTCTTTATTTTTTACAATGACCATACATTACTTGAGTAATAAAAAAAAATGTTAATTTAAAATGTATGGGCCAAAATTGTTATATTCAAAATTGTTCTGACTTGAGTCTTAATTTGGTTATGTTTTACTTAATTGTCTTAGCCTCCAGCTGCTCCAACAAGTAGAAATTATGCAGAAATGAGAGAAAAGCTTCGTTTACGTCTGACCAAGAGGAAAGAAGAACAACCTAAAAAAACTGACCAGATTTTGGAAAGGGAAAGTGTAGTTGACCATCGAAAGGTAGAAGATTTGTTACAGTTTATAAACAGCTCAGAGACCAAACCAGTAAGCAGTACTCGCGCAGCCAAACGAGCAAGACATAAGCAAAGAAAGGTAAGCAGTGAAGCGTCTGTGTTTCTGTGGCGCTGTGCGGGGCAGGGGCTTCTCCTGGAGCGCAGCGAGCAGTGGTCAGGTCCCAGAGGCTGCGGACCTGCCCAGCGTGTGCTCCAGGAGCCCTTGTCTGTAGCTGGTTGCCAGACCTGGAAGTTGGTTAGAAACCCCACTTTGTTCATATTTTCAGGAAACCACTTCCCTGTTTGTGTCATGACTTGTAAGTAAGCCTTTAAATTCTTGCATTGGCCAGCTGTTGAGACAGCAGCAAATCCTCTACCTCTGGCTCTGTGGGAGCCCATTCTTTCTCAGAGAAGGAAGAGGAGGGAGGAACCCTTGCCCCCGAGAGTTGGGGAATGGTAAAGACTGTGGGAATGAGAACAATGCCGAACAGCAGACCCTCCTGGGTGCTGGACTGAGTGGTCTGCACACATGCTCCCCTCACCCTGCCCACCAGCCCTTCTACTTGCAGCAGAGGAGAGGCAGGCAGCACCACTCCAGAAGGGGGGGTCAGTGTGTGGCACATTGTAGGTATGGAAGTGTGAAACGACCAGCTTCGTGGGGGGCCCTGGACAGTCCACACTTCGCGGGAGGGAATGCACCAGGCCAGGCCCCATGAATAGACTTGAGCTGTGGCCTCGCAGATGGACATGACATTCACACTGTGTGTCTGCTAGTAAATAGTAAGTTGTATTCTTTACTTCAGGATAATAGTGAAGATGATGGGAATGGCATCTACTTTGTGATTTGATGTGATTTTTGTTCTTATACCCCCACCCCCCAGATTTATCAGAGGATTTTCCAGAGCCCCCTATGCTGAAGCAGTTCCAGAAATCCTCTAAAGATGACAGGCTCCAAGGAGCAGAGCTCAGAGATTTGGGCTCAGCTCTAGAGGGGGACCTGTAAAAACTGCATGTCTGACAGCAGAATTAGGTGCATTTGGAAGAGGCCCGGCCCCCAACCTGGGTGGTCAGGCAGAGACCTGGGGTTTTCTCTTCAGATGCTAATGAGGAGAGAGTCCCATGAGGCTGGCCCATGTGTCCTGTAATTTTGCTTCCAACTTCACTATTTGAGATTCTAAAATACTTTCAAATTATCCTTTGGAATGGGTTAACCACCAAGAATTGTCCTTGTGCCACAGCATCCAAAATAGGTCTGCACTGCTGCCAGGTATAGCTGGTCTATTTGGAAGGCTTTGGGGGAGAACTTGTTCTGCACCCCAGAAAATGTGGGTTTGCCAAGCCACACAGGAGTTAGGGAGGACCCGGGAATATCGGAGTGTTAAAGTAGCAGAGGGTCCCAGCGTGGTCCAAGGCCCTGGAGACTTCCTTTTGGGATTCTGAAAGCCTCTAGCACTTCGATGAGCCCACTGCTTTTCAGGGGCGCTCTCAGCCCTTGATGCCTATCCTCTGTGCTTGCAGGCAACCGGGTCTAAAACGTCACGCTCGGCTGCTTCTGGTTCCCGTTGGGCCAGGGTGAGCCTTTGCAGCAGAGGCTGGGCGCTGTCCTGGCACCCAGTTTTAAATGCATCCCACAAGTCTTTGAGCCTCCTGAACTGTGGGCTGGGATTTTAAGAGGCTGTGTGTGAGCTGGCGCTTGAAATAAAGGCAGTAGGTACTGTTTTTTTTAACTTACCTGTAGGTTTTGTGGTGGTAGCAGATTGAGGCCTGGTGCCCTGATCTTGGCCCCTGCTCCACAGGAGGTCCTTGGCTGGGGACTCAGGTGGAGCAGCACAGGTAGCCATCCCCACCTGAGCATTACAGTCCAGGATGCAAGGAGGGATCTTGCGGAGGAATGTAAGTCGGCACATACCATCCTTCATCCGAAGTCTCGTTGTGAGAAAAGGCCAGCAGACTGGTTGTGCCTGCGGTTGGGGAGGCGGAGTCTGCACCAGCTGTGCATTTCCTGCCTCTGGCTGCGGGCCACCCCCAGGAGGAGGAGAGGGTCCTCGTGTAACATAGGGAGCAAGGACTTGCAGTAGCCTCACCTAAGTGGTCATATTGAATTGTCTTGTTAGATCTTTTAACATAATTGTATTATCTTTCCTTTTCCAAAAAGAGGGGTAAATTTAAGTTTCTTAAAACTGCGTGCGTAAATCATGAGAAAAGAATTTAAACTAGGAAGAATCTTTAAATTTTCCCATGTAAAATATTTTTGCGAAGAGTTTCTTACGAGCACCAACCTTTAGGAAATTTCATAATAGGGGAACCGTGCTCCTTACTTCTTAGTGGCTTTCATTTGTTTTCAGAACAGAAGGAATAATTTCCATTTATGGTCCTGGAATATATGTCACTATTAAAATATAATCTTTACCTTGGGATGAAAAATCAATTTCCTATCAAGCTGGGTAGCAGAAATACAAAGTTGACTTAACATGTAATAGTGAATGTTTTTTGAAAGTCTTTTGCTTTGTCACACTAAGTAAAGACATGCTAGGACTTTTGTTTCTCTACCAGGGTGGGAAGAAGCATTTGCCCCTCTTCCATGTGCATTCTGCATGTCCCTGACCTGCACCTGGAAACGTGTGCTGGCCAAGAGCTCTGGCTGGAGGTGTGCAGCCATTTCCTGCTGCACCATAAGTCAGTAGCGTGAACCAGCTTGTGCCTGCAGGTCATTGGCCCGTGCTTCCTTCCAGCTCCCAGGGCAGGCACGTGCACCCCACTGCGCGGGCTGGAGGAGGCACAGCAGTTTCGGGAACGGGCCAGTGGCTGCTCTCGCCTCACTCAGCATGCTGGTGCTAGGGCAAAGGGTAGGAGGGATTATTAAGACAGCGCCCCTCGGAAAGTAAGTGCGGCCTTCCAGAGGCAGAGTGATCTCATGGTTCTGTGGTCTGCGATAACTGGGGTGGGCGGGGATGTTTTAATCTTGTGGTTTATGATACCCCCATCAGAGTTTATTGGTGTCCCATTATGTGAGTCATTTTTTAAATTACCTTATTTTTCTGAATGTCTTAACTTTAGAGTACTTGCTGTTTTCTTAGGTGCTTTTTTCTTTTCATACCAACAGCTGGAAGAGAAAGCCCGCCTTGAGGCAGAGGCCCGGCAGCGGGAGCACCTGCACCTCCTCGAGGAGCAGAGGCGGCGGGAGGAAGAGGAGGAAGAGCGACTCAAGGAGGAGTTTCATCGGCTCCAAGAGCTTCAGCAGTTGAGAGCTGTGAAAAAGAAGAAGAAGGACAGGCCCAGTAAAGACTGTCCCAAGTTGGACATGCTTGCTAGGAATTTTCAGGCAGCATCAGAGCCCATGCCTAACTCTGAAAACATCCACAACGGCTCACTGGAGCAAACGGAAGAACCAGAAACCTCATCTCACTCCCCTTCCAGACATGTGAATCACATAGAGCCGGGGCCGGGGCCGGGCACCGACAGGGGCACCACAGAGCCCGGGAATGCCAGGGACTCGCGACACCTCCTCCCCAAGGAGGTCCACAGGAAGCAGCACGAGCCGCTCTCTTTTCTCTTTGACATGATGCATCACCACAAGGAGGGAAACAGCAAGCAGAAGCTCAAGCCAGCCAGTAAGGCCAGCAGCGAGCCCGTGAAAAAGCCTCTGGAAACTCCCAGAGTCCCAGAGGGTCCTCCCAGAGCCAGGCCCCAGACTGAGTCCAGGGCTAAAGTGGTTGACCTCACCACCCTCCCGGAGCAGAAGAGAGAGGAGAGAAAAGTGAACAGCAACAACAACAACAAAAAGCAGCCGAATCACACCAAGGAGGAGAAGCCGGCACCAGCCCTGGCTGAGCCCCCATCTCCCAGCGAGCCCCCTCAGGGCGGCCGACTGGTCCCAGCAGGTTCCCCCCAGCCCAGGGGCAGGAGCAAGAAGAGCAAGAAGAAGAAAGGAGACCGAGCCAGCAGCTCCATCGGTAAATATCAAGCACAGGAGACACTTGTCTAGCCCGCGGCTGGTGGTGCCCAGGGAGAGGCAGTCTCAGGACAGCACTGGGCTGTCTGTCCCACCACCACCACTCCTATCTGTCTCTGGCTTTGTGCTGTTTTTTTTTTGGCCTTTTCACTCACAATGAGGGACAAAAGCCACCTTTAGTACGTTAACTTTTTATTTTGAAATAATTTTAGGCTTACCAAAAAAGCTACAAAGATAGTACACAGAATTGCCATTTTCTCAGGTTCCCCACATCCTGTTCCTGCGTTTGCTTTTCGTCACTCTCCCAGCCCTCTCGTACTGTTCAGAGCCAAATGAGAGTAAGGTGCAGACTCAGTGCTGCTCTGCTCCTAGGTACTTCAGTGGGTATTTCCTCGAAACCAGGACATTCTCTAACAAAACCGCAGGGCAGTGGTCAAAATCAAGAAATTAACACTGACATCATACTTTCATCTAGTTATAGGTCTTATTCCGATATCTCCAGACATCCCGTTAACAGCCTTTGTATCAAAAAGAAATTTTAATTGTTTTTCTGGCACAGGGTCCAGTCCAGGGTCGCATGTTGCATTCATTGAAATGTTATGTCTCTTTAATTTCTTTTATTTCCATCAGTTCCTCGGTTCTTCTGTTTCCCATGACCTTGACATTGGTGAGGAATTCATTTCCTCCAGGTGGATTTGGGTTGTGTGTTTTTGGCAGTGATGCTGTCTTTCCCTGTGTTGTCAGGAGGCAGAGATTGTCTCTTGGTTCCACTCTGCTGGTGTGAACCCTGGTATCTGTCAAGGTGGTAATTGCCAGGTTTGTTTGTGAAATTTCATTTGCCCCCTGATAATTAGTAAATATCTTATGGACAGATGAATGCCCTGTTTTCCGTCATTCACCCACTAGTTCTACCTAGTCTCTGTTGATGATTCTTGCCTGGAATGGTTATTTGTTGACTGCCAAATGGGGATTTTTCTGTTTTTTCCTTCTACAGTGCTTATTTGGCATTCTACCATAAGACAGTTTTCCTTCTCCCCTTCTCCCCCTTTATTTTTTCTTTCATTTGTTTGTATCAGGATGGATTCTTGGATTCTTGTTTTTACACTCTGGATTATAACCCTTTCCTAAGACGGTTCATTTTGATGCTCCAGTTGGCCAAGGCTCACTCCCTGGAAGCCCCTGGAGGACCGCTCCATCATACCATGAGTGTTTCTTCACCTGGTGACACGATGGCGTAGGCTCATCCTTGTGTCTCGTCCCAGCCCTGGACTTGGCCATTTCTACAGAGTACTGGAGGGTCATAGTAGAAGCTCGAATCTGAGCGCTGTGGTGTGTTGTCGTTTCTAGGTCCTCCTGATCGACCCAGCCAGGAAACAGGGCTACCCCTAGATCTCCTGTCTGACCTAGTCACAAGTTCCCTCTGGCACTTTCAGTTGTGCTGGGTGCCCTGGGGCCATTCCAGCTCTCCTCCGCCACGTCTCCTCCTGCCTCCACAGGAAGAAGCTCCGTTCTTACTTCCTCGTTCCGTTCCAGCTGCACGGAAAGTCGTTTCCAAATTGCTCACCCTTAGCACCAGGAATAAACAGAAGATGAACTTTCAGCATCTTCTCACAGTTCTTTTTGTCTTTAACCTGTAGGTTTGTAGTCAGAATACTGCATTTAAAAGGCACGTGTATTCGCCCCCACCCCCACCCCACCCTGCTGCCTCAGGGCAAAAAAAAAAAAAGATTTTGCAAAAACAAATAGAAATGACAGTGAAGGAGGGGTAAAGAGAATGAGGACCATATTAAATGTATTAAGGTTAAGGTATTGATACTGATCAAAAGCTGGGGGGTGGGGAAAATGGTTCTCTGTCCAATACACACAAATGACCAGGTCCTGAGACATTTGGTTTCACAGAGAACAAGGGTTTATAGCTAAGCGTGAAGCAGCGTTATCAGATGTCCTAAAAATCTGTCTCCCCAGTCTAAGGAGTTTAAGGTTTTATGGATACAAACAAGGGGAGATGGAGTTGTTATCATTACAGTCACAAATACAGGCACCTTCAGTTTACAGAGGTGAAAGTGCAGCTGGGCTAGAGCTAAGCTAGAATAACTATCACCAACTATCACAGGGACAGCTCAGTGGCTACTTCTGAGCTGACTCAAGTTCTTCCATTAACCCCTTTGTGATTCATGACTGCGAGGGGTGCGGGTGGAGGGGCAGTCCAAAGGTTTTTATGATTTGCAGTGGGTTTCCTTTTGGCTCTTCTACAGTATACTAAAAAATAAGAAGAATCAACGGTATACTCATAATCATGTGTTAGTTCTTAACTTCTTGGTAACAGTGTCTATGGAATATCTACTTGAATCTTTCCCACAGGCATTTGGAAACACCAATCTGGAATTTGGCAAGTGGATTTCAGTTGGAGATATAGATTAAGGGCATTTGATTTAGGTGACAATCAAAGCCTTGGGAGTAGATAAGATCATCAAAAGAAAGTATGAAGAATAAAATTAGACATCAAAACATAATGAGCAACTAAAAAAAATAATAATAAGCCAAATAACTATAAGCAACTAAAAAAAAGAGACTGGTTGCTGCATAGGATGAACTGAAACCACAGAAAGATTGAATTAATTGTAATATTTCATATTCACTTTTTTAAACAGTTAAGATATTTTCATGCCATAAAATTCATCCATTACACATGTACAATTCAGTGGTTTTTATTTATAACATTTGCAAGTTTCACCAAATTTGAAGTTAATCTTGCTCCCACAACCAGCCCTAGTGAAAACACTGATCTGTTTCGTGTTTTGCTAAATATGCATTTTTCAGACATTTCATATAAATGGACTCACACAGTATGTAGTCTTTTATGTAGTACCTCTTTCAGTTAGCATAATTTTTTGAAGTTCATCCATGTTGTAGCGTATACCAGAATTGGATTCCTTTTTATTCCATTGTATGTTGTGCCATATTTTGATTACCTATTTGTCAGTTCATGGATATTTAATTGTGTGCAGTTTTTGGCTATTGTGAACAGTGCTGTAATGCAGGTCTTCCTGCGGACATATATTTTCATTTTTCTTGGGTGATTTTTAGAATGAGGCAGCTGGATCATATAGGAACTTTGTGTTTAACGTTTCAAGAAAATTCCAAGCTTTTTCCAAGGAGTCAGTATCATTTTGCACTCCCACCAGAGGTGTGTGAGAGTTCCACGTTTTCCACATTCTTGCCAGCTTTTAGTATTGATTGTCTTTTTTAGAACAGCCACCATTCATTTGGGTGTGAACTGGTATCTCGTAGTCATTTTGCTTTGTGTTTTCCTAATGGCTGATGTTGTGCGTGTTTTCATTTCCATTCCCGTGTCTTCCATAGTCGAATGTCTCATCAGATCTTTTGCCCACTCCAAGAAACAGATTGTTATTCATTTTACTGAGTTGTAAAAGTCTATTATGTATACTGGATACAAGTTTTTGCCAGGTGCATGATTTTTAAATATTTTCTCCAAGTCTATGGCTTGTCTTTTTGTTCTTTTAACAATGGTTTTCAAAAAGCCAAAGTTTTTAATGCTTCTCAACAGTTTTTTCTTATATGGATCATGCTTTTGATGTCTTATGTAAGAGGCCATGAAAATCTCCCCTATGTTTTCTTTAATGTTCGACACTTAAATTTAGGTCTATTATCACTCCTTACCGAATTTTTGCTGTCTTCTTGTGTTATGTTTTTTGTGCACAAAAGCACTACACTTTCTCCACTGAATTATCTATGGACCTTTGTTGAAAATCAGTTGGCAGTAAAATACAAGGATTTATTTCCGGCTCTCTGTTCTGTTCCATTAGTACATGCCGAGCTTGGGCCAGTATGCCACTGTCTGGATTATCTTGGTGCACAGTAAGATTTGAACTTGGGTAACATTTGTCCTCCAGCTTTTTCAAAACTGTTTAGGCTGCTCTTCACATTTCCATATAAGTTTTAGATCAGCTTAACAGTTCTATAAAAAGGAAAAGTCTTCTGGGATTTTAATAGGTTCTTCTTGAGGTTGTGGACCAATTTGGGGAGGATTGCCATCTTGATAATACCAGATTTTTGAATCCATGAACATGGACTGTTTCTCTGTTTTTTATGTCTTCTTTATTTCGGCAGTTTTTAGTGGTTTCAGCATACAGATCTTACACTTCTATTAAATTTATTTCTGAGTATTTTATTCTTTTTCATGCTGTTGTGAATAAAATTGAGTTGTGAATTTCCTTTTCATATTTTTGACAGTATATTTATTGAAATGTCATTGATTTTTGTATATAAATATTGTGACTTTCCGCAATTTGTTTATCAGTCCCCATCTTTTTGTTTGTTTTGCTGGGTTCCTTGGGATTTCCTACACGGAGGATCTGTCCTATGCTAATAAAGCAGGTTAAGGTAAAAAAAAAATTATAATAATTTCATACATTTATTTTTAGTTTTCTAATGTGACGACTGGAAAATCTTGTTACATATGTGGCTCACATTCTATTTCTATTGGGCAGTGCTGCCATAACTGGTTATTTGTATTTATGAGAGCTATTAATTTCAGTATGTTGTTATATCTTTTGCCTTACTGAATTACTTTGTTTGAGTTTTATTGATTATCTAGGGTTGTACAGGTATTTGCTAGATAATTTATCTGCAAATAGAGAAAACTTTGTTTCTGCTTTCCCAGTTCTTATATTTTCTCTTGTCTAATTGGTTTTTTTTTGTTTTTTATTTACATGGGCAGGCTCCAGGAACCGAACCCTCTTGTCTAATTGTTTTATTCCTAGGATATGGAAATGTCTCTGGTGTTTCCACATTAATGAAGATGCTAGTTTTAGTACTAAGGTTTATTTATTTTATCATGTTAAGAAAGTATCCATTGATTCCTATTTCTCTTGAGTGTTTTTATCAGTAATGCGTGTTGAATTTTTTTTTTTTTTTTTTAAACATGGGCAGGCACCGGGAATCGAACCCGGGTCCTCGGGCATGGCAGGCAAGCATTCTTGCCTGCTGAGCCACCGTGGCCCGCCCGCGTGTTGAATTTTATCAGAGCCTTTTCCATCATCAGTGGAGACACTCACACTGTCTCATCTTGGACCTGTTACCGTGTATTGTGTTTCCACACCTCCTGATGTTGGACCAGCCCACCTACCACTTGCTTGTGGAGTATTATAGCCTTAATTTCATTTGGGATTTTGTTCTTTATTGTTTTATTTCGTATTTTTACATCCCTATTCACAAAAGATATTGTTCAGTGATTTTTTTTGTACTATCTACGATAGTTTTGGGTAGCAATCTTGTACTGGCTCCATAAAAAGAACGAAAACGTCCTCTTTCATTCTCAGCGTTCTAGAACACAGAACAGTCCGTGCTGTGCTTGGGCTTAGCTCTGGGCTTCAAAGCTGTGAGGTAAACCTTTGCAGTCATCTGGGCCAGGGGCCTTTTTGCGGGATAATTCCTTAAAACCTTTTTTTTTTTCCCTCTATGGAAATTTGTCCGTTCAATATTTTTATCTCTTATGAAATTAATTTTGGTAAACCATTTCCATAGTAAAATATCCTTTTCAACTAGGCTTTAAAATTTATTTGAATAGTGCTTGCTTCGGCAGCACATATACTAAAATTGGAACGATACAGAGAAGATCAGCATGACCCCTGCACAAGGATGACATGCAAATTCGTGAAGCATTCCATATTTAAAAAAAAAAAAAATTATTTGAATAGATATCTGGAAAGTAGCCTCATGATTTAAAAGAAAAATTTTAATGGTTATTTTCCTCTTGTCATTTCTTATTTTGTGTATTTGTGCTTTCTGCCTAAGTTTCTTGATTACATTAGTGATTGGACTATTTTGTGTGTGTGTGTTTGGAAAAACAGGCGGTCTTGAATTATTCATGAGGTTTATTGTAGTTCTTTTCTCTGCCTCTCTACGTTCTACTATTTTCTTTTATTTCCATCCTGTGCTTTCTTTTGTTTATTTTGTTTTTCTAATTTTTTAAGTAGGGAATATAGTTCATTTGTTTCCAGCTATCATTTTTTATCGATAAGTGTTTAACACTTTAAATTTTCAGGCATGTAGAGTCCAGTTGATAATGTTCCCATTTTTTTTTTCCTAGAGATGTTATAATTTGTCCCTCCCCCCCCCTTAATTCTTAATAGGCAACTTTTAAATTTCCATGTGTGAGAGACTTTTTTGTTAATAATTTTCTAGGTCTTCTTAAATTGTGATCAGAGAGTATTACAGTTTGTAGTATTTCTGCTTCATGAGACTTAATATTTTCTTTCTGTTCTAATATAGGATCAACTTTGATCGTCCCACATGTGCTTGATGTGTGCTCTCTGCTACCGTGATACGCAGTCCCATGGAGCCCATAAGTGCATTGATGGGGACAGTGTTTCGGTCCTCTTTGTCCTCATCTCTCGTCCATGTGACCCGTCTTCTGTTCTTTATGATTAATGTGTCTCTTTTTGTATTTTCTTCTGTCTCCTGTAGTTCTGCTTTATAAAAGTAGTCTCTGTGTTACTTGATGCATATTCATAACTGTTATATCTCCTTTGTGAATTATGCCTTTTTAATTTTACAAAACCATCCTTATTTGTGTCATTTCTTGTTTTTGGCTTGAGCTCTACTGTGATTGCCACTCCACTTCCTTTTTGTTCCCATTTGCCTGGAGTCGTCTTTGTCCCTCCCTTTCTGAGTCCCTTGGTTTCAAGTGGGCCTCTTGTATGCAGCACAGACCTGAGCCTTTGTGAACCAAATTGAAAATCACCTTAATAGGCAAGTTATGCCCTGTATCTGTTAGTAAGCTGCCAGAATACGATACACCAGAATTGAAACAGCTTTTAAAAAGGGGGAATTTAATAAATTACAAGTTTACAGTTCTAAGCCTATGGAAATGTCCAAACTAAGGCATCCAGGGAAAGATACCTTAATTCAAGGAAGACCGATGGGTCAAGAACACCTCTGTCAGCTGGGCAGTCATGTAGCTGCCATCTGCTGGTCCTTGCTTCTGTGTGCCTTGTGTTCAGCCTGTGTTTCTCTGGGGGTTCCTCACTTTGCTCCTCTGGGGCTGGCTTTCCTCTCTTGGCTTCCCTTAGCTCTCTCTAGGTTCTGGCTTGTTTAACAACTCATGGTGACATCTGCTGGGCTCCAAACATCTGTGTCTAGAATTGTTGGCATCTGTATCAGCTCTGAGATTTCTGTCATTTCTCACTCTCTCCAAAATGTTTCCTCTTTTAAAGAACTCCAGGAAACTAATCAAGACCCACCTGGAATGGGTAGAGTCACATCTCCGTCTAATCAAATGTCACACCTACAGTTGGGCACGCCACATCACAGTAGAGATAAGCTAATCAAAAGATTCCAACCTGCAGTATTGGATCAGGATTAAAAGAAACAGCTTCTCCCACAAGATTGGATCAGGATTAAAACATGGTTTTTCTGGGGTACATAATACTTTCAAACTGGCACATGCTCATTCACATTTATTGGTCTCAACTCTGTGTATTTTATATTTGTTATGTTTATTTTTCTGTGTGACATGTTTTTCTTGCTCTTTTATTCCTTAAAACAAATGGCATATAAAAAAAAAAAAAGGCACTTCAGAAAGTTTCTGTTTTCCTTTACATTTCTGCTTTTATTGCTCCTAGTCCCCAGTTTCCTTATGTAGCCTTTCACAACTAGGTTTTTCTGTTTTATTGTTAAATTTAACACCTAAATCCCTTAATTCTGTCTTACCACCTCTATGGCAATCAATGAGCTGATTCTACTTTAACTTAACTTCTCTTTCCCTGTTCCTTCTCTTCCCACTTTTCAGTTGTATTATTTCTACTTTGAACACATAATTTTCTGATGTCTTTAATTAAAAACATTTAACCCTCATACTGGACTGTCTGCTGAAGTATTCTCAGTCATCATTTGGCTGGATGAAGCTTGTCCTTCAGTGGATTTCCTCGAGTAGGCTTATGGGTACAGAATTCTCTGAGCTCTTGCATATTAAACTGTTTTTCTGTGATCTTGACAGTGAGCAGGTAGCTCAGCTGAATGTAAAATTCTTGGTTCCCACTTAACTTTCCAACTTTAGTTTTACTGCTGTAAAAAATCTCCTTTTTACTGAATCTGCTTGCAATTTTGTTTCATTTTTTCTCATACCAAGATTTTATATGTTGATTATCCGTTCTAATCAGGAAAAATAAATATTAGAAGTCTCTTTATTGACAGTACTTCCAGTAGAAATGCTGGCTCAGTGTTTGCATCTGTTGTTGAAGCTGGTTACTCTTTAGAATGATGTGAGGAGATTAGGCTTTCTCAGGCTTTAATTTCTTTACGTCTGTAAAGGCTCCTGCCACACCTCACCCCTTCCATGTCTATCAGTGTTTCCTTGGTCAGAAGCCATTGTTCTGTTGCTTTTCTTTCCTGCTGCTTGAACCTTTCACAGTAGAGACTTGGAAGGCCCCCACACCCTGCCAGGCACCCCTCTGACAGGAGTGGGGGGACCTCCTGTCGCCAGTTGCGCGTCCCCACTGGCTGTCCTCCGCCGTGTGGTGAGTCCAGAGCACGGTCATTGGCCGTATTTCCCTTGACCCTCATGTTTTCCCTGTGTCCTAAGTGGAGCTCACCGGAGGACAAGTCTCGCAGGCCCCGTCGCTCTTCCTCTGGGGCTTGGTAGAGCTGCCCAGCCTTGGGTGGGAGACTGAGTCACCAGGTGCAGCAGGTGCATGTGGGGCGGGCCTCCTGAGCCGCCTCAGTTTCCTGGAGCTACTGTGAGCGTCACTTGAGATCTGGGAGACTCCTAAAGGAGGCACGAGGCAGGCCTGTACTGCCCTCCTCCTTCCCTGCCTCCATCATCCTGGGTACCCGTGCCCCTCATGGGTCTGGGTCTGGCCTGCACACCCTGGCTGCAAGCAACAGAGGGAGGACCTGGGAGGCAAAATGTGGGACATGCTTGCGCACGTTTTATCTAATGTCTGGTTGTAAACTCCGAGTGATTTAATATTTCTAAAATAATAATTGTTTATAAAAATTATTTAGCATTTGATACTTTCTAGTCCTTCTTTCATACATTGTATCATTTGATTTAAACGGAAGCAGGCACATCATCAGCTCTGGCTAGAGTCCATTCCTGACCATTGGATATAGGGAACAGACTGGCCCAGCATGGAGAAGAGGGCGCTTGCTTTGCCTGCAGAGCTGGTGGAGGGCAGTGGGGTCCATTGGTGAGCTGACCATCCACATGGTGGCACAGGACATGAGATGTCCCTCATCCAGGTCTCAGTGAGGTGGCCCTCTAGTCCTTTCTGCAGACAAGTTGAGGCATAGGCCGCTGGCCAAGTCATAAGACGTCCTAGTGGCTGATGAGATGTGTGTTGAGCCGTGGACACAGGGCTCCTGTGACCCATATGGTCCTGGGGACCACACCTTACTCTGTGGACGTGGACCAGACAGGCTGGGCTTGGAGCAAATTTCTGTGTGCTAAGAGATTCAGGGCACATGACCTGGTGCTGAGTGCTTCTCCACAGTGTTAGCTGCTGCTCCACAGGGGGAGTGGGCTTTAGTCGTGCTGCTGTAGAAATGCCTCTGAGAGAAGGATGGGCTCCTCGTTTGCTAGGGTGCTGAAAAAGGTCTGTCAGAGAAACGGGGACTCAGCTGGTGTGGAAATGTAAGTGGCCTCTCACGTCTTGTCATTAATCATGCCAGGTGCTGTGCACATACTACCCAAATGTGCACCAAGGGCAGCCACATTTGGCATGTGCGGCTTAGCCAAGGCCCAGGAGAAGTGGTCCTGAGGGTAGAGAGCAGGCAGTTGGCAGAAATTCACGTGGGAGTGGACAGAGTTGAAGAGAGAAGTCGAGATCCAACTCACTTGAGATTCTAGGACTGGAAATTACGTAATTGAGTGATCCAAATCAGCAATCCCCCATTTTCAAAGAAGAGCAATATTTAACTGCAAAATGAAACATAGCCATGCTTTTTGTTTGGAGCAGCCTGTAGAGGTTTCGATGAAGTCCCTGGCAAATCCTGAGGGCTCTATGGAGGTCGACACCTGGGGACAGCTGCAGAGGCAACTTCTGTGGACACCTGTGTTCTCCCTCTGGCAGGGATTCAGGATTCCCCTGAGCACATGGAGCTCGGGTTTCTGGAGTATTCTGCAGGGCTCTCCTCTTGGCAGGCCGTGTTTCCGCGCCCAGCCACAAGGGGATCTCTGCAGTGGGCTTGACGCAGCCGGCTCCTTTTCAGCAGGCATGGGAGCCATGTAGCTCCCAGGCTGACCCGCGTGACTTCTGCCCTCCTTTGGCCTTTGGTAAAATCCCACGTCCATGTTTTTGTAATTTGTGAAGCTTGTTGAATCTTAAGTAGAACCAAAAGATTTTTTCTATTCTGGCAAAATGGCCAGCTGTTGTCATTTGACTCACCCCTTTTCTTTCATTTTGCAGATGATGTCTTTCTGCCTAAAGACATTGACCTAGACAGTGTGGATATGGACGAGACTGAGAGGGAAGTGGAGTATTTCAAAAGGTGAGCACTAGGACTCTGTGCTGAGATGAGGACGGCGTCATGGTTCCCAAACTCATTTGCTTTTCTCTCGTCCCGTCACACTCCGATGCGCTTCCAGTGGTTCTGGACAGGAAGTCCTGCCAGCTGGCCGGCCTGGGCCCTAAGCATCAGCGTACTAGCAGGACAGGCCTTCCCCATGGGCCCCACCCACACCCTCAGCACTCATACACACACTCCCTCTCACAGCCAGTCCCTCCCTCCCTCCCCGGTATGTGCAAAGAATAGTTTGGGTAATGGTTTTCGGAGTGGTTCCCAGGATCACTTGGGAGCTCCTGAGAAATACAGATTCACCAACCGCATCAGATGTTGGGGTAGGACTCAACAGTCTGTTTCAGTAAGCCCTCCTAGGTGACCCTCACGTGTTCTGTCGTTTGAAAGCACTGATATGGTATCCTTTTATGTAGAAAAGTAATATTTTAGGTTTTTGCTCAGCTTTCTGATTCTTTTCAAGAATATTTTATCTCCTGTGTGTAAATTATAGTGAGAGAAATTATTTTATTTTTGGTTGTATTTTGACTTTTATTTCAAATAATACACACATGCACAAAAGGAGCAGTTAGTTTGCAATGAAAAAAGTTACAAACTCATCTGAAATATATGATTTCACATGATATATCTGAATATGATACTGAATTTTACAAAATTCTAAATGTGGAAAATATATATATTTTATTGTGTAAATTATTACATATGTATTTATAAGTCATGATAGTCTTGGTAGGTGGAGAAAAACATTTGATAAAGTTAAACATCCATTCATAATAAAAGCTCTTAACAAACTAGGCATATAAGGGCACTTTCTTAATTTATAAAAGGTATCCCTAAATGCAGCAAATATCATACTTAATAGGGAAACATTAAAAGCTTTCTCTTGTGCATATAAGAAAGTCAAAGATGTCTGTTTTCACAGCTTCACAAAAAGAAAAAGGATAAGGATTAGAAGAAAGAATGAATGGGTTATTATTCTGAGATGAAATTATTATGTTTGTCCAGAATTCAAGAGAATATATAGTTAAATTACATGAATTAAGATGATTTGGCAGTATTGTTGGATACAAAGTCAATAAACAGGATTCCTGATATTGTAAACAATTAGGCATTTGAAAGAGCTGTGTTTCCCCTGCTCCTACCCCTCAGTCTGCACTCTTACTCATTGAGGCGTTGCTGACCTTACAACGAGCAGGGGAGATCTCCAGGAGCTCCCCTTCCTTCCTCCCAGGAAAGAGGGAAGAACGTGACCTGGGGTTTGGATAGGTTAGGAACCTGGGGTTCCCTAGAGCCAGAGTAGAATACCCAGGCACTATGCCAGGAATATCTGGAAATGGGTCAGGCCTGCAAAGAACCAAAACCACGGAGAAAGGGAGCCAGGACTGGAGCTAAGGTGGCAGGGAGGGCCAGCTTGTCCTGAGGCCAGGTTCCAGGGTACAGAAGGAGGGAGATGGAGTGCAGCAGTCTTCGGACAGACCTCTAGAGTAAAATTCCCCAGACAGGCCTGGAGGCCTCCCACACATGAAGGTCAGGCGTGACCTCTTAGACGAAAGTTATCACACTTCCAGAACTTGGGAGAACAAGGAGAAATCTAGAAAGGAACAATAGAACTGTTGTAAATCAAGTCCTCTAAATGACAAACAAGAGAAAATTAGTGAGTTGGAAGAAATATCTGTAAACTGTATCCAGAATGCGTGCGCAGAGAGGTCAAAAATGGGAAAGAGGGTTTAAGAGACAGAGGAGAGAGATGAGGTCCAACATACATTTAATTGGAGACCCCTAAGAGAAAATGGAGACTGTAGAAAAAGATAGTATTTAGAGATGGTGCCTAAGAATTTTGCAGAACTGATGAGAAATGTGAGTCTTCAGTCCACAAAGTGCAATACATGCCAAATAAACACAAAATCCAATCGAATCCTACATACAGCGTAGAGAGCTAAAGACCAGCAAAGAGGAAAGAGAAAGATCCTGCAAAGGAGAAGCCGTTACAATGAAGCAGACCTTCTAACAGCAGAAACCAGAAGGCAGTGGAGGTGATATTTGCAACATGTTGAGAGAAAATTGTCAGTCTAGAATTTGTATCCAACAAACTGTTCTTCAAGAACAGGGATGAAATAAAAATATTTTCGCTTGATAAAGAAAAACTACAGGCGCTTGCTACCAGGAGACCTTGTGTGAATGGATATTTCTAAGATATTTCAAGAAAAAAGGAAAGTGACCTCATAAGGACAATCTAATGATATCCAGGGAGGAATGAAAAACAAATAGACTGATAAATCTAGGTAAATGCAAACATAATGTATTAGTATTCTCTGGGGAAATAGACCCAATAGAGGAGATATATGTACATATTTGTATTACGCAAAAATTAGGACATTTATTATAGGAACTGGCTCATGTAACTGTGGGGACTGGCAAGTTTGAATTCTGTGGGGCACGCTGCAAGCTGGGAAATCTGGTAAAAGGTTTTGTTGACTTACCCAGGAGAGGTGACTGGCTTCCTCCTGGACTGCTGGAATCATCAGTTCTCCCTTTAAGGTCTTCAGCTTGATTGGATGAAGTTTCACATTACTGAGGACACACTCCTTTGCTGATTGTAGATGCAGTAAGCTGACCAGTGGTTCAAATCCATGAAATGTCCTCACAGTGTCACTGAGGCCAGTGCTTGCTGGACCAAACAGCTGGACAAGTTGGCAACATAAACTTAACCTTCACAATAAATTTTCCATAAAATGTTTCCATAATAGTGTTTAGTTGGCAGGGTTAAAACTAAAAGAACTATAGTATTGGGTGGGAATAGTATATTAAACTCAGGAGTGAAAAAAATCGTAACTGGATGATTAAGATATTTAACATTTCAGACTTTCTTAAATGGCCATGGTAAAATTTTTAAGAGTAACCATTAGAAGAATAGAAATAGGGTATATAAATTGCTAACCATTAGAAAGGGAAAAAATGGAAGGGTGTAAAAACAAAAAATTCAATCAAAACTAAGAAAGAAAAGAAATTTAGAAAAAATGAAATAGACATTAAAAAAATAAGATGGTAGACACAAGTCTGGTTGTGTCATAACAATAATAAATAGGAAGTAGCCTAAAAGTAAATAGATTATCAAATTATATTTTAAAAATAAAATCTGCTGTTTACTATTTGCAGAAACACACCTAAGATATAATGAAATGCAAAGATGGAAATTAGGAATAGGAAGACATACATGAAGCAAAAAGAAGCTATTACAGTTACGTTTGTGTTGGATAAAATGTATTTTAAGACAGGCATCATTCAGGATAGAGAAAGTTACTATATAAGGGCAAAAGAATCCATTCATCAGGAAGAAATAGAAATATTAAACATATGAACTTTATGAAAGAAGCTCAAAATACAAAAAGCAAAAATTGTTGGAACCACACAGAGAATCCGCCATCCTGGTAGGAGGTGTCAACCCTTTTCTCCATATTATTGATCACTCAAGCAGTCCGGGAATCCACAAACACAGGGAAAAATAGAATAGCGTGGCTAATGAGCTTGAGCTTGATGCAAGTGAAAGGAGCATGGCATCCAAGAAATGGAGAGTTAGCATTCTTGAGCCCACATGAGCTTTCATAGAAATTGAATATGTACACTTAAGTCTCAAAAATTTCAAAGAGTGAGCATTATATATTTTGTGTTCTCTGACCACAATACATTTAAGTTGGAAGTTTGCAATAAATTTTTAAATCCCTAAACTTTTGGAAATCTTAAAGTATCATTTTATATAAATTATGGTTCAAGTAAAAAACTAGAGTGGAGATTTTTAAAGATAATGAAAACATTGCATATAAAAACTTGGGGGATGCAGAAAAGATTTGCCCTCTGTAAAAAGCAGTAAATGCCAAAATTAGTTTAAACTATAAAGCTGGAAGTTAATGAGTTATAAATTTCACTTGAGAAATAAGTGAAAGAACAAAAGAATAAATGAAGGAGATAATAGATAAATTCAGTAAAATAGAAAAGAAAGATATAAAGAAGATCAACAAAGTCAAAATTTGATATTTGAAAACACTTACAAAATAAATAAACCTTTGAGAGACTGGTCACAGAGGGAAAGGATTCTAGTACCCTAAATAATTGAAAGAAGAAACAGAATGTTGATAATTGTCAAAAGTTGGGTGATGGTTGTGGGGGGGGGGTCTCATTATAGATAGTTTCTACTTTCGTGTTTGACAATTTCCTTAATAAAAAGGTTTTCATTAATTTTGTAAATCTATAAGTTAAAGGGAGGAGATAATTACAAATACTGCAAAGATTAAAACATATAAAAGAATACTGGGCCATGGTGGCTCGGTGGCAGAGTTCTTGCCTGCCATGCTGGAGATCTGGGTTCGAGTCCCGGTGCCTGCCCATGCAAAAAAAAAAAGAATACTGTAAACAGCTTCATAGCAATTAATTTAATTAAATTTAATCTTACAAACTGAATGTTAAACTTAAAGCACAAAGGCATATGCATGATATTACTTGTGGTAGATTGAATCAGATCCCCAACAAAGATATGTTCCCATCCTAACCCCAGGTCCTGTGGTCTAGACTCATGTGTGAATAGAATCTTCAAAGTTCCTGTTGAGATGAGGCCAGATTGAATCGAGCTGGTCCTACTCCCCTATGGCTGAAGTCCTGACAAGCAGAGGAAGTTTGGACACAGTCAGTTAGTGGAAGCCATAAGTAAAGGTCAAGCAAGAGAGACGGAGGCAGAGATCAAGCCACCGCTGGAGTCTACAGACTCCAGAGAGTATGTGGCCTGCCTCTAAAACTGAGAAAATGAATTCCCTTTGTTTGAGACAAACCAGTGTGTGACATTTGTCATAGCAGCCATAGAAAACGAAGACACTATTCTATTTATATAAAGTTCAAAACCAGGTAAGAAGAAAAAGCATATTGTTTGATAAACCTAGCATTCAATCCAGAAGCTCTACTGCTGTGTGTATTTAAATGCACCGTTTACAAATAAAACCGTTTTATTTGCATTGGTCAGAAACTGGGAACAGCCCATATGTCCGTCAGCAAGTGAATGAATAAACAAATTGTGGCCCATCCACCCAGTGGGGTACTACTCTGCAGTAAATACGCAGGCCACGGTGGTTTAGCAGGCAGCGTTCTCACCTGCCATGCCGGAGACCCGGGTTCAATTCCCAACTCCTGCCCATGCAAAAAGAAACTATACTTCAATAATGTAGCTTTTAGGAAATTAAGTATCTATTTTTAGAGCTCTATCGGTGTTAAAGTTGGGAAGAAGAATAAGGAAATTATCACCGTAGAATTGGCAGAGCAGACTGCAGAACCTGGAGACAGACCCACTCACATCCTGGGCCCTGGTGCATGACGGAAGTGGAGCTGTTGTGTTCCCCATGTGGGGAAGCTGACCCCGGGTGCCAAGGCCATGTCCCATTCACAGGTCAACTCCGGATGGGTTAAGCTTGTAAATGTCCAAAGCAAATTTTTAACTCTCAGAAGAAAATGTAGGTGAATTTTCTGACCTCAGGTAAGGGAATTCTTAAAATACCTACCATAAAACAAAGTAACTGATAAGTACTATGTTAAAGTTATTGATTCACTTTAAAGAAAGTATTTGCTACATGTAATGAAGAATTAGTATCAAGAAATGTAAAGAAACTTTATAGTTCAATAAGAGAAAGATAAACCAGTTGAAAAATAAGCAACCGCCAGCAGGTCTTCATGCAACACATTTGGCCAATAAATTAGAAGTGGTGACCAGGGGACCCAATGAAAGAGCAATTGAGGGCATTTTGCCACTAATTTTTTTTTTTGCTTTTTTTTCTTTTTGTCTTTTTTTATCTTGTTACTTCTTTTTATTGCTATATGTTATATATTCACATACCATGTAATCATCCAAAGTGTACAATCTGTGGTTTACAGTATTATAGCTGTGCATTTATTGTCACAATTGACTTTTTTGTGAAAAATAACATATATACCACAAAGCAATAAATTTCAAAGTGTGCCACAATTAATTGTAGAACAGATTTCAGAGTTTGGTATGGGTTGCAGTTCCACAATTTTAGGTGTTTACTTCTAGCTGCTCTGAGATACTGATGACTAAAAGAAATACCATTATAGCAAGTCGCCAATTATACCCATTTGTTAAGCCTACCTTCTTTGTGTAACTCCACCATCATCTTTGGTCTTTCTCCCACTCTTTAGGAATATTTGAACTATGCCCATTCAAACTTTTTCACTTTGGAAGGGGCGGTCAATAATATGGGATGGGGGATAGAATTAGTTGATGTTCTAGAGAGGCTGGTCTCTCTGGGTTTAGGACTTACCTGGTCCAGGGACCCATCTGGAGGTTTACCTCTAATCATTTTGCAGACAGTGAGGAGTCTTACCTGTTGGAATTCATATCCACTCTTCTGGGAGCCCAGATTGGTTAATCCCACTTTGGAACAGAGTTTTGCAGAAACTAGAATCAAAGCTATGTGTTCTTTGTGCCCCAACCAAGAGTGCCACCCCATGTGCATACACTAGAGACGCTGCACACACCAGGAGACAGGACAGGAGTGTGGTGGGCCGCATCGTCTATCTCTCTTTGTAGTCCCAGACTGGAGACAAATCAACCAGATCTATCAGGCATAGATGAATACATAAACTGGCGTTTTCATGCAACAGCAGAAGTAAACAAACCCTTGCCTCATGCAGGAACCTCACAATGTTCAGTGAAAGAAGCAGTAACAGAGAAATACATGCAGTATGATTCCATTTTTATCATAGAATTATATGGAATTAATAGAATGAAGGGGAAAGCACATGATCACAGTTGGTACAGAAAAGGCATTTGACAAAATCCAACATCACTTTAGGATGAAAACCGTCAGGTAACTAGGAATAAATGGGAACGTCCTCAGTGTGATAAAGGACAGAAATGAAAAGCCAACCTCTAACATCATATTCAGCAGTGGAGACTGAACACTTTCTACCGAAGATCAGAAAAAAAGACAGGGATGCCCACGGTCCCTGCTGTATGTGAAGTTCTTTGTACCGGAAGTTCTATCCAGGGCACCTATAAAGAAAGAGAAAACAGGAGACATTCATAGCAGGATAGAAAAAGTAAAAGTATCCCTATTTCTAGATGACATGATCCTGTATACAGAAAACCACAAGGAATCCTCAAGAAAACTGCTAAAGCTAATAAATTCAGCGGAGTTGCAGGGTACAAGATAACTGCAAAAATGAGTTGCATTTTCTGTACACCAGTAATGAGCAATCTGAAAGGAAAATCAAGAAACAATTCCATTTAGAGCAGCTTCTAAAAATGTAAAATATATAGGAAAAAAATTAACCCGAGGTAAAAGATGTGTACTCTGAAAACTGCAAAACATTGCTGCAAGAAGTTAAAGAAGACCTAAATAAAAGGCACAACATCCTGCATTCATGGATTTGAAGACTTAATACTTTTAAGATGTCAACACTTGCTAAGTCAATCTACAAATCCATTTTGCAATTCCTGTATGAAACTTGCAGTAGCCTGGTCCTTCTACAAGGGCCCAAGAAGAGTGAGCTGAGATCAGGACAGCTCCCCGGCAGCCAATGGCTTGAAGCTCAGAGGCCGTGGGTTATCAACACCCGCTGTCCAAGCTGGCCTTCCTCTGCCTTTCCTATCAGCAACACGATTATTCTTCTCACGTGCATGTAATATCAGATGTGGACTCTTCATGCTCATCCACCTCCTACAGTGACTGAATTAAGGAAGACGCACAAGCATTTTTACTGGAATTTAAAGGAGATTGTTTTAAATACAGTACAGTTGAAGTCAACATTTTAGAAAATCTAAGTGATTTTCTGTGTACATAATCCCTGATCCCAAGTCTGGAACCTTGTCTCAGCTGTTAGTAAGCTTGATTTATTTTGAAGAACACCACAAAAGAACTCAAAATCTGGAAGCAGTTGATGAAGCCCTATTTCTCGAGTACATCTTTAGAAAATGGGTTTTGGTGAAAGACCATCTCGTCTCTTCACTACCCACCTCCCATACTACTTGGTCCCAAGAGGGCTGAAGAAAAGTCAAAACTGTTTATCCAGGTACAGGAAAACTGTGAGGTTGTATGTCAAGGTATTTTGACAATATTTGGAGCTACAGCCCCCATTGAAGAATTCATAAAACTCTTTCTAGAAGGAAAAGTGCTAGGAAGTCTTTGGCCATATCAGAGGTTGGTCTGAGCACAGGTGCCATCCACTTCAAAATTCAATCCATGGTGTATGTGGAGATGCAGAGAGATCTCAGAAGTTCTTGAAACATCTGCAGTTATCCAGGGAGAGGAAAGGGCAGGGAGGCCATGGGTGCTGCCACACAGCAGGCCGGGTATCGCTCGCAGACAGCCAAGCTGGTGGAGGAAAGAGGGAGCGTTTCCTGCACACAGGCTCCACCCAAGACTGGAAGCATCTCCTGACAGTGGGAAGAGTGAAGGTTTTGATAAGTTTCCCAAAGGACGAGGGAAGGTTTTTCCTTGAACTTCGTATGGGAAATAAATGGAGAACAGAATTCTAAACTCAGTGTACAGAATCCAAAGAATGCCCTTTCAGAAGAAAATAAATGTAATTGTGCATTTTGATTTTTGCTTGTCACTGGAACGTTCTTGAAAATTCTCAGCAATTAGTAAATATCAATAAAGCAGCCTTGACACCACCTGCCTTCTGCAGCCTATTTTATATTTCCATGCGTTTCTTAGCTTCTGGTCAAATGAAGAATTCCCCTTATTGTTTTGGTACATAACTACAGAATTATTTTTCATTTTACTTTTCAATAATCCCAAGTAGTAGAGCAAAAGGGGACTCATTATGCAATTAATTTGCCATCCTCAAGTGAATGCCTGTCAGTTTTTAAAAACTTTGCCTATGGTCTTTTTGTTTTATGCTGTTTTAATTTTTATATTACTGAATGGGTCGATCATTTATCTTATGGTTCTAGATTTGGTGTTTTATTTAAGGTTCCTATCATAAACATTCATAAATTTTTATCTTTACTTCATCTGGATATTGTTATGTTTGTTGACATAATATTAAGTTAAAATAGATATCAAATTGGCTCAATACCGTTTATTGAATATTTATCTTCCCACTGATTAAAATAGACATTATCCTGTTCTAGGTGGGAGAAAAAATTCCAGTAGTCTTTTTTTATTAACAGAAAAAAAAATCATCAAGTTCATGTGAAATTTAAAAGGGCCACAGTCAAAATATTATCAAAAGAAGACCAAAATATGAGGTCTCCCATGTCTTCATTTTAAAGTGTACCACAAGCACCGGTAATTAGAACCGTGTTCCGGTGTAAGGACAGACGCACGCAGCAGTGGGGTGGAGTTCAGTGCAGGAATAGACCCACACATCTACGGCCATTGGATTTTCAACAAGGGCACCAAGGCCATCCGATGGGGAGGGAATGGTCTCTTCAACAAACGGCCCTGGGGTGACTGGAAACCCACATGCAAAAGAGTGAATGTAGTCCTCTGTCTCTCACCACGTACAAAAATTAATGGGAAATGGATCAACAGCCTAAATTTAAGACCCTAAAAAATCCTTTATAAGAGAACACCTTGAGCAAGCAATGGATCTTACATTTTCTACCAAAAGCATGAGCAAAGAAAAAAAATTTAAGCAGACACTTTTATCAAAATTTAAAACTTGTGAGTGTCAAGGGATATTATCAAGAAAGTAAAAGATAGCCTGCAGAATGGGAGAGAATAGTTTCCAATCATGTACCTGATAAGGGTCTAATATCCAGCACACATGAAGAACTAGGACCTGAAAGCAAAATGGCAACCTGATGTAAAAATATTCAGATGACTGGATTAGACACTTCTCCAAAGGAGACATGAAGATGCCACGAGCACATGGCACCTTTAGGGAGAACCACAGTAAGACACCACTTGACACCACTAGGATTGTTACTTTTTTTTACAAAACTGAATATAACTTGGTGTGGATACGTAGAAATTGGAACCTTTCATTGTTGGTGGGGATGTCAGATGGTGCAGCCGCTGTGGAAAACGGGTGATTCCTCAGAAAGTTAAAGAGGAATTACTATATAACCTGACAGTTCCTGCCCTCACCCAAAAGAATTGAAAGGGGGGCCGGACTCGTGCGCCCGTGTTAACTGCAGCAGCGTTCACAGTGGCCTAAAGGTGAAACCACCTACGAGTCTATCAGGTGAGTGGGCGTTGTCCATAAACGCACAGTGGGATGCTATTTGGCCATAAAAAGGAATGAAGCTCTGACACCTGGCAGCATGGATGAACCTTGAAGACACCACGTTGTGTGAAATAAGCCAGACACAAAGGGACAAGTACTATGTAATTTCTCTTATATGAAATTCGAATGATAAGCAGATACATAGTGACGGCGCGGAACAGCGGTTACCAGGCGTGGGAGGGCGGGGGATCGGGGCATTGTTGCTAAGGGAATGTGAGTTTTGGCTTGGGATGATGAGAACAGTCTGGGAATAGAGACTGATGAAAGCCACACAGTCTTGTCAATGTACTTATTGTCAAAGAATTGTCCACTTAAAATGTTAAAATGTTTTTTCTGTTATGTATATTTTACCACAACTTAAACAGATTTGATTAAATATAAACTGTCATTCAGCTGCCTACAAAGTCATAACACTGTATGGGTGCTCGGGGCCTGATCCCGCCCAGCCCACCGGGGCCAGGGTGGGGACGCGGGAGCAGGGTCGCCTGCGGTGGCGGGCTTCAGCATCGCGCCCGGGGCCAGGCACTGGCTGGTTCTCGCTGTGCACTTCCTGTCCCGCAGCCAGGGAGCCCCGTGTGCTGGAGCCCAGGTGGAGGGGGCTGAGGCCCCTGGGGCCAGGTCCTCGGGGAGCAGCTGCATCCTGTGCCTGCTCCGTGAGAAGCTGCTGGTGGCCAGGTCTGGGATGGGATGGGTTGGAATTCTTCAGGGAGTGGCTTTACACAAGCATGGGACATAGCAGGTTGCTGCTGCAGCATCTTGGGGCTGCTGGGGCTGGGAGCCGCTGCAGAGCTGGGGGGCCATCGGGCTGCAAGTGAACCACTTCCAGAGGAGTAGCAACGTGAAGTCAGTAGGACTGGGCTTTCCAGCTATGGTCCTTGGGAGGGTTTGGGTTCTGGGGGGTGGGTACCGTGACGCCTGAGGTGGGGACAGGTCTCTGGCTGCCCACCCACACCTGCCCCAGTCAGTGGCCTCCACGCAGGTGGAGCTGATGGCTCCAGCTGAGGTGTCCCCTTTTCTGCAGACTGAAGGTGTGGCTGCTGGGCCAGGTAAGCGCTTGGGAGCCCTGCCCAAGCAAATGCATTTGCCTCGAGGGGGGTCCTTCGTGAGGAACCTCCTCAGAGCAGAGGGTCTTGGCTGCACCCTTCCACTGCCTCTTGGCCCAGGCTCTGTACACACACTGCCTTGCCCCTGAGTTTCAAGCTGGGTGGGTGGGGCTCTGCCAGCTGGGTGACACCCAGTGCGTGTGCAAGGTATGACCCTGCCATCAGGCTCCTACCCCACTCTCACCCCTGGGGCTGTTCCCTGATTCAAAAACGGAGTGTCCTAGAAGGTGCAGGCTGGGGCCTCAGGAAGGTGGGCTGCACTCTGCAGCGCCTGGCCTTCTGGGTGGATTGAACCCACACTCCAGGGCTGTCACCTGGGCCTGGGCTGATGTAGGCCACCATGAGTAGGACTTTTTAGAGGTGCCTTGCTGAGTTAAGTGTGGCCCTTGGAATTAGGGAGGTTCTTTGTCCACATTACCCGAGGCCTTTCAGAGAGAGGAAGTTGACACACCTTCAGAAAGAGGCTCAGGGGAATCCCAGGGCACCACCAACAGTGCGCTCTGCCTGTCCCTCCCCTGGGCAGTGGGAGGCTTCGCACGGGCCTGGGGGCTGAGCCCTGCACGCCAGATTGGAGAGAACTCCAGAAACTCTGTAAAGTAGACTTTTGAGAAAGAAAATGTTCTTTCCTTCATTTCATACAGAAGGTGCTGTTGCCCGGAGTGGGGCTGGCATGGGGCGCAGGGCCCCCGAGGGCCGGCAGGGCGTGGGGGGTGCCCAGCACGTGGCCGGCCTCACAGAGGCCCTCCTTCCACACCACACGAGCTGGGGCGCCCAGATGAACTGGGATGGGCTGATGGCTCAGATGGTCGCCTTTGAGCTGACAGTGGTTTTCATTTTTAAGTTGTTGAGGAAGCAGAGCAACGGCCGCGTGTCGCCTGCACGGTGTCGGCATCAGGGCTGCAGC
>PVIY010017390.1:0-49554 GCA_004026745.1 Myrmecophaga tridactyla
CGACATGTCTCCACCCATTTGGGTGGGTCTTGATTGGTTTATTGGTGTCCTATAAAAGAGGAAATACTTTGGAGAATGAGAGACTCAGAAAGAGCAGAGAATGCTGCAGCACCACGAAGCAGAGAGTCCACCAGCCAGCGACCCTTGGAGATGAAGAGGGAAAACGCCTCCCGGGGAGCTTCATGAAACCGGAAGCCAGGAGAGAAAGCTAGCAGATGACACTGTATTCACCATGTGCCCTTCCAGCAGAGAGAGGAGCCCTGACTGTGTTTGCCATGTGCCTTCTCACTTGAGAGAGAGACCCTGAACTTCATCAGCCTTCTTGAACCAAGGTATCTTTCCCTGGATGCCTTTGATTGGACATTTCTATAGACTTGTTTTAATTGGGACATTTTCTTGGCCTTAGAACTGTAAACTAGCAACTCATTAAATTCTCCCTTTTAAAAGCCACTCAGTTTCTGGCATATTGCATTCCAGCAGCTAGCAAACTAGAACATGGCCTATGATCATTTACCAGGGTGACTGTGCACTGGGGAAAAGGAAACACTGAAACATTCTAGGGATTATTAGACACTGACTCTGAAGTGACATTAATTTCAGAAGAACCAAACCATCATTGTGGTCCACCAGTCAGAACAAGCTTATGGAGGTCAGATGACTAATGGAGTTTTAGCTCAGCTGCTTCTCAAACTGGGTCTCTGAACCCACTCTATGGTTATTTCACCAGTTCAGTAATTTGTAATCAGAAGAGACATACTTAGCAACTGGTAGAATCTCTACATTAGTTTTTTGACCTTTGATGTGAGGGCTACTATGGGAAGAAAGACCAAGCGGAAGCCAGTAGAACTGCACCTACCTAGCAAAACAGTAAAGCAAAAGCAATAATGCATCTCTCCAGAGATTAGTAACACCATCAGGGAACTGAAGGTTGCAGTGGTGTTGATTCCCACCCCATTTAAACTCTTCTATCTGGCTTGTGCAGAAAACAGGCGGCTTTTGGAGGATGACAGTGGATATATCATAAAGTTAACCAGGTGGTGACCGAGTGCAGCTGCTGTTGTAGAATAGGTATCACTGCCTGAGCAAATCAACACATCCCCTGGTACAGGATATGCAGTTGCTGATTTGGCAAATGATTCTTTCTTTACCTGTTAGCAAATATCAAAAAAAGTTTTCAATGGCAAAGCCAGCAATACATTTTCACTATCCTACTCGGGGGTATATCAATTGTTCCCGCCATATATTATAATCTAGTCTGCAGGGACCTTGATCACCTTGCCCTTCCACAAAAAATCATTCTAGCCCATTATACTGATCCCATTAACCTGACTGGATCTAATAAGCAACAAGTAGCAACTATTCTAGACTTAGTGTTAAGGTATTTGCATGTTCCATGAGTGAGAGATAAATTCACAAAAAATTCAGGGGCCTTTCACCTCAGTGAAATTTCTAGGTGTCCAGTGATATAGGACATGTCAAGATATCCCTTGTAAGATAAAGGATAAGCTGTTACATCAGGTCCCTCCTACCATGAAAAAAAAGAGGGATAATGCCTAGTTGGCCTCTTTGGATTATGGAGGCAACATATTACTCCATATTCCAGCCCATTTACTGAATGATCCAAAAGGCTAATAGTTTTATGTGGGGACCAGAACACAAAAAGGCGCTGCAACAGTTCCAGGCAGCTGTGAAAGGATGCTCTATCTCTTGAGTCCAAAGATCCAGTGCATCCAATGATACTAGAAATACCCAATGAAATTTCAGCAGCAAATAGCAATGCTGTTTGGAGAATTTGGCATCACAATATAAACCCTTAGGATTTGAAAGCAAAGCCCTGCCACTTTCTGCAGATTACTATTTTACTTTGGAGAAACAGCTTTTGACCTGCTAGCGGGGCATAGTAAAAAACAAACACTTAATCATGAGCCATCATGGTACCATAAGACCTGAGTTGCCTATCATGAACTGGATGTTGTCTGACCCTCCAAACTATAAAGTTGGGTGTGCACATTAGTACTTCATCATCAAATGGAAATGGAATATACACAATCAGGCAAGTAAGTTGGCCCTGAAGGCACAAGTTACATAAGAAAGTGGCCACAATGTCCTTGGCCTCCACTCCTGCCATATTACCTTCTCTTTCCCAGCCCCAACAGCTATGGCCTCTTAGAGAGTTCTCTATGATCAGGTAACTGAAGAAAAGAAAACTCAAGCCTGGTTTACAGATGGCTCTAAATGATACATAGGGACTACATGAAAGTAGGTAGTTGAAGCATTATAGGCGAAGGGCCCAGTGGACAGGACTTCAAGTACAACTGGTTGTTCATTTTTCTTAGAAGGAAAAATGACTGGAGGTGCATTTGTATAACAATTCATTGGCTGTGGTCAATGATTTGGCTGAATAGTCAGGGACCTGGAAGAAACATGATTGGAAAATTGCTGACAAAGAGGTCTGGGGGAGAGGTATGTGGATAGACCTTTCTGAATGGGCAAAAAAACATGAGGACATTTCTGTCCCATGTGGCTGTTCACCAGAGAAGGAGATTAATGATCAATAACCCATTCTGTGATACCAGCTGGCATCTTTCCCCAGCCACTCCTGCCAATGTCCAATGGACTCATGAAGAAAGTAGCCATTGAAGGGGGTATAAGGGTAGTTCAGTGGTAGAATTCTTGCCTGCCACGTGGGAGACCTGAGTTCGATTCCCAGTTCATGCACTTCCCCAAAAAACAAACAAGCAAGCAAAACAAATGAAAACCCAATAAATGGTGCTGCAATAACGGGATACTCACATGTGATTGAAATATGACCCCACCACACAGCATACCAAAAAAAAAAGGTAGCCAGGGTGGCAGGGATGGAGATTATGCACAGGTTTAGCAACATGGCCTTATACTCATTGACACTGACCTGGCCACAACAACTGCAGAGTGTCCAGTGTGCCAGCAGCAGTGACCAACAGTCCCCACCATGACACCATTCTCTGAAGTGATCAGCCTGCTACCTGGTGGCAGGAATACACTGGCCCACTTTCATCACGGAAGGGGCAGAGTTTTCTTACTGGAACAGACACAAACTCCAGATGTGGATTTGCCTTCCCTACACTCAATGCTTCTGTCAAAACTATCATCCATAAGCTTACAAAATGCCTTCTGCACCATCACAGTATTCCACACAGCACTGCTTCTAATCAAGGACCATACATTTTACAGCAAATGAAGTGCAGGAGTGGGCAAATGCTCATGGAATGCACTGTTCGTACCATGTTCCCCATAATCCTGAAGCAACTGGACTGACGGAACGATGGAAAGGGCTTTTTTGGGGGGGGGTACATGGTATGGGAATCAAACCCGGGTCTCCCGTGTGGAAGCTAAGAATTCTACCACTGAATTAGAATGGCCTTTTGAACACTAATGTTGGTGCCACACTGGATGGCAACACTTCGCAGGGCTGGGGTCATGTACTCCAGGAGGCTATATAGGCTCTAAAAATCAGGATCCACTCTATGGTGCTGTTTCTCCCATAGCCAGGATTCACAGGTCCAGGAATCAAGGGATGGATATGGGAGTGTCACCACTCTATTGCCTGTAGTGAACCACTAAAAAACTTTTGTTTCCTTTCCCCAAAAGCTTAAACTACAGGTCTTAGTATCAAAAGGAGGAATGCTTTCACTAGGAGATAAAACAATGATTTCACTGAGCTCAAAGTCAAGACTACCACCTGACCACTCTAGGCTCCTTATAACACTGAATCAACAAGCAAAGAATAGAATTAATGTACTGGCAAGGATGACTGATCCTGATTATAAAGGGGAAATAGGATTATACTACATAATGGAGGTAAAGAAGAGTTTGCATGAAACACATGAGACCTCTTAAGGCATCTCACACCCTGTGATTAAAGTCAATACAAATCTGCAACAACCCAATCCAGGCAGAACTACTAATGGCCCAGGCACTTCAGGAATGAAGGTTTGGGTCACCCCACCAAGGAAAGAACCAAGACCAGCTAAGGTGCTTGTTAAGGGATAAAGGGAATATGGAATGGGTAACGGATATGAGCTAACGTCCATGTGACCACTTGTAGAAACAAGGACTATTATGTTATGAATATTTCTTCCTTGTTTTGCAATGTGTTTGAATATATACATAAGGCAAATATATTTGTTTTCTTCTCTATCTTATTCCCTCATCATATTCATATTAACATTACATCACAGTATTTAAGTTACATCAATTTTGAGAATATTACCCTAGGATTTGTATCCTCTTCTGGGGAAAGAATTAGTATGTTTCTAGTTTGTATAAGAGCAGTGGAATTAAGTTAGAGGAAAGCATGACTACTGTTTTTATTAGAAATAAAGAGTGGTTTAAGAACATATGTATGCATAACTGCTCTGGTAGGCAGGGCAAGATGGTGGCATAGGGAGGTGTGGAATTTAGGTAGTCCTCTACAGCAGCTGGTAAATAGCCAGGAACTGTGTGTAACAACTATTCAGGAACTGGACACACAATATATACCATTCTGGAATGGGTGAAAGGGAAGACCACGGCACAGAACTGTAGGTATAACCCCCAAATTACAGAGGTTGGTGCCCCTCCCCACTGGCAGAGCAGGTTGTGTTAGAGACTCCCCAGTGGGAAAAATAAGCAATCTCTACTGGTAGCAAGGGAAAGTAGTTCAACCAACCCCAACTGTGGCTTTAATTTAAAAACTGGACTGCTAAATACCAGCTCCAAGCACAAATAAACCCAGGGCAAGCAGGAAAGGAACCCTGACATCTCTCCTGGGCTGAGATGGGAGCAGGTAATAGAGGCTTTTGGAGTCAGTTTTTGACTGGTGAACCTTGGGGGCTCTGAAAAGGGATTTTTTTTTTTTTTTTAACTATTCTAAGCAGCACATTGGAGAAAGCCTCAGGCATTTTCAATTGTCAGCACTCACCCAGGCAAGGGCAGGGTTTAGACAGGTCTGAGGACAAAGTAGCTAGTCAAGTGAAGGAGATAATTCCCTAAAGGGCCTATCTTTCCTGGACTAGCTCAAGAGGCAGCCCTCATTCAGAGAATACAGACCCCAGGGACTAGTAAACAGAAACAGCTTAAACTCACCTTCTACCTCAGTGTCTGTCTCCATCATGCCCTGGCCTCTGTCTCCACCATGCTCTCGGTAGGGCCAAGGTCTGCTGAGAATTAAAAGCACTGCACCATTTTACACCAGTGGGGAGCTGTGGGCTGACACGCACCACCTGCTCGACAGGATAGGAAAGCACACAATTTGGAGGCCTCACAGGAAATTCTGACAACCTGCTGGTCTTATCCTCAGGAGAACTTACTGATCACACCTTCCTCCTGAGACCTGGGCCTGTCGGGTCTGGGAAAATCTGAATGGAGTCAGTCATATCTGGGGAGACCCTCCTCAAAAAAAAATTCCATATAGACAGTGTAAGAACCAAAAAACAAAAGCTGAAAATTTCTGACCAGTTAAACAGAAGCTATTTTAGAGGCCTAGAATAATTTAAACCGAATGTCAAAGACCAGACAGAGAACAAAGTCAACCAATGTGAAAACGACCTCCAGAATAAACTAATTAAGGAAAGCAGATGCCTAGACAACAGCAAAAAATTCCAAGTCATACTAAGAAAAACAAAGATACAGCCTACTGGAGTTGAAACAACTCATTAAATATGTCAAACAAACATGTTAAATCAAATATATGAGTTGAGGGAAGATACAGCAAAAGAGATGAAAGTATAAAGACAACACTGGGTGACCATAAAGAACTCGAAAGTTTGAAAAAACAAATGGCAGAATTTATGGGAATGAAAGGCACACAACAGAGACAAAACAGATCTGAAGAGGCAGAAGAAAGGATTAGTGAACTGAGGGACAGAACATCTGAAATCCTACACACAAAAAACAGATAAGGAAAAGAATGGAAATACATGAGCAGGGCCTCTGGGAATTGAATGACAATAAATATACATGTTATGTGTGTCCCAAAAGAAGAAAAGGGAAAAGGGGTAGAAAGAATAATAAAGGAAATAATCACCAAAAATTTTGCAATTCTTATGAAAAACACTAGAAGATAGAAAATAAAGACTGGGACTGTATAACTTAGCAAATCCTAGAGTGGGCAATGATGGTGATTAAATTGTACAAATATAAGAATGTTTTTACTTTAGGGAGAACAAATGATTATCAACACTACAAGGTGTTGAAAATGGGATGATATATGGCAAAAACACAATGAATGCAAACTACAGTCTATGGTTAACAGTAACACTGTAATATGCTTCCATTAAATATAACAAAGTTGATATACAAAAGCTAAATATCAATAGAAGGGGGACATGAGGGTGGGGTATGAAATTTTGGGGTGGTGGCAGTGTTTCTTCTTTTTTATTTTTTATTTTCCTTTTTTTTTTTTCTTTTCGTTGCAGAAGAAATGGAAATGTCCTCATACAGATTGTGGTGGTGAACGTATAACTATGTGATTATACAGGGAACCCCACTGACTGCTGACTTAGGATGTATCATATGGTATGTGAGTAAAAACGTTTAAATAATAAACAGAAAGACGTGTTGGAGAAATTGTAGAGAGATGTACCTACTCACTGTGGCTAGGGAAGCAGAATGGTGCAGCCACTCTGGAGGGTAAGTGATTCCACAGGAGGCTAAGCATAGGGTTGCCATATGATCCTGCAAACTCGTTATTAGGTATATACTTGAGTAAGAATAAAACTAAGTTTAGCTCTCACAAAGGTGACACATGCAGGGAAAGAGGAGGGCCTCTGATGCAAGCTTAGAACTGATGCCAAATCCATGTCCAGCGTCATTAAAAATGTAAAGTATAATTAAAGGGGGAACCTTCAGCAGGGAGTTCAAATTAGTTAGACTTCCAGGATAGGCTGTAACCTCTGGAGTATCCAATCAGTGGAGAAACAGGGGAGGGTCTGTGGGTAAGGCACAGGTATAACCGTCTCGGTGTTCTATTGTTTGGCTAGGCACCCATTATTGCAAGATAGTGAATAAATTCTTTTCTCCTCCTCAATTGGATAAGCATTTGTTGTCCTTCAGGTACAGCATTCTTTCTAACACGTGGAAGAACTGAAAGCACAGACACAAATGGACACTTGCACACTGGTGTTTATGGCAGCAATACTGATAATTCACAACAGATAGAGGTGGCCTAAGGATACATCGACTGATGGATGGAAGGGAGAACTGCAGTGTATACATACAATAGAATATTGAGCAGCTCCAAAAGGAATGCAGTTGTGGGGCCTGCAACTAGGTGAACCTTGAGGACAGTATGTTGAGTGAAATACACCAAGAACAAAAAGACAAATATAATGCCTCACTAATGAGGACTTTACTATGTGCAAACTCTGTGAGAGAATTGAATTCAAGAGCGTAGGTTACCAGGGGAAGGCTTATTGTAAAGGTTCCTAGATTGTGAACTCTTAACAGCAGCCACATCTCTTCCTGAGTTGTAATGGTCATCTCTACATTCTAAGATGCTAAGCTCTTTTTGTATAACCTGCTCATTCCGTCCAACTTCAGGTATCTGTATAACACCTGAGACTCAGCGCTAGAGTCCTGCAGCTATGCAAGTCAGCATTACCCCTTACAGCAACTGTTCAAAAAGTTGAAAAAGAGATCAGGCTTCAATTACAGATATGAATGAACAAGACCTGGTTAGGACTAAGGTAAATCAATCTAAAGGGTAAAGGATGATACTGACTATATTTTAAGACTTCAACTTCTGTGTGAGACCAAAGGCAGAGACGTTTTATTTTCTGTAGCACACTATCTACTTTAACTAGTATAGTCAGTTTATTTGAACACCATAATGACATGGAACCTTGAATAGGGAATGAGATCTTGTTAGTTTGTACACGTTAATGTGATGCCCAAATATATTACAGAGTAATCTGGGCAGAAAATAAAAAAGTATTTGCAAAATCCCCTTGAGGGACTGAGAGAAAAGGTGGAAATATTAAACTTTCCCACATGAGGAATTCCTGATATTCTTGCAAGCATTGGGAACTATCAATTTAATAGGCTGAGCCTTTGATCTTGGGGCTTGCCCTTGTGAAACTTATTCCTGCAAAGGAGAAGCTAAGCCTACTTATAATTATGCCTAATTGTCATCTCCAAAGAACGTCTTTTTGTTGCCCAGATGTGGCTTCTCTCTTAAAGCCCACTCTGCCGGTAAACTCACTGTCCTCCTTCTATGTGAGACGTGACTCCCAGGGCCATAAATCTCCCTGGCAATGTGGAACATGACTCTCAGGGATGACCCAGGGCCCAGCACTGTGGGACTGAGAAAGTCTTCTTGACCAAAAGGAAGAAGAAAAATGAAACAAAATAAAGTTTCAGTGGCTGAGAGATTTCAAATAGAGTCATGAGGTCATTCTGGAAATTATTCTCATGCACTATACAGATACTGCTTTTCAGCTGTTAGTGTTTTAGAAGAGCTAGAAGGAAATACCTGAAACTGCTGAACCACTGATTCTTGAAAATGATTGCATAACTATATGGGTTTCACAGCAAGACTGTGTGATTGTGAAAACCTTGTGACTGACATCCCTTTGTCCAGTGTATAGAGAGAGGAGTAAGAAAATAAAGACCAAAAATAAATAATAGGGGGGAAAAGTGTATGAGTGTTCTTTTTTATTTTTATTCTTATCTTCATTGTTTTTTGGAGTAATGAAAATGTTCAAAAACTGACTGTTGGTGATGAATGTGCAACCACATGATGATACTGTGAACGACAGATTGCACACTTCGGGTGATTATATGGTATGTGACTATATCTCAGTAAAATTGCATTTTAAAAAAAGGTTAAAAAAAAAAAAAGAAGGTATGTATGGCTACCAAGTTGACAAGGGGTGGACTGTGATGGTTAAGTTCAGGTGTCCAGTTGTTTGGTCAACCAAGCAATGGCCTGTTACTCTTATGGTATTTTCTGGATTTAAATCATGAGTCAGCTGATTGCATCTATGGCTAATTACATCTACAGTCAACAAAGGAGACTGCCTGCAGCAATGACAAAAGTTTCATTCAACCAGTTGTAGTCCTTAAAGGGAGAACTGATGACTTCAATAGTGAAATAATTTCTATCTCTACTTCATCCAGCCAGCTTCTGCTGGGGAATTCATCAAAACCTTCATCAGGAATATGGGCTTACCAATCCCCAAGACTGAAAAAGTTAATTCCTATAATTCTCGTATTTACATACATATACACAAAGCACCCAGCTTCTTGCATGACCTGGGTCATTTAGTATTTTAGCTGCTCTCCCTAAGGAAGGAAGACTGTGCAGATGGTCGATATATGTAAAAGACCAGACCATTCTCTGTAGGATGTTAATCTATACCCTACCTCCTTCCTGAAGTCCCTGTGATGTTTTCATGTTTACTATTATCTACAAAGCAACCTATAATCCTTCCCCTGTGCATATGAACTCTAATCAATCCTACCCTTGTGTCACAAGACCCCTCTGCTGCATCCATGTTCTCATCTTCAGTGGAATGTCTTTATCTCAGGCCCCTATAACGGGCCCTGTTCATACCCGACTAGGTGCACCTGAGCTCTGAATCTACACATCTTCGGAGTAACTTGATTTCCTGATTAGTTTCCTTCTTTACTCCTGTAAGTAAATTCCTAAAATAAAGTTTATGTCTCAGTCCATTCCATATCCTTTCTTTGGTCTCTGGACTGGAAAAGTCCCTGCGGGCTGGGACAATAAACTATTCCCTCATCTAAAGGTAATCCAGTCATTTTCAACTATAATGAAAAATGTTACAAAAGGACTGAATGCAAAGTAAAAACCATCTTAAGGTTCTAAAACAGTGGTTCTTCAACTTTAAAGTACATAACAGTCTGGAAAGCTTGTTAATCAAATGCATTCCTAAGTCCTAGTCCTAAAAACTATAACAGTAGGCCTCAGGTGGGGTCTAGGAATTCACCCTTTATTCCTTTTCATTCCATAAAGGTCCCATTGGACCCAATTTTCATTTTTTTCGTTTCTTTTTTGAGAAGCTCTATTTCATTGTCTTTTATTAACTTAGAGGCCTCTCAAAGAACAGAGAACTTTTTTTCTTCAAAAATGGAACAAAATTCATCCTTTCTTACAAACACCATATGGTTTCACTGAACGCTTTTATAAACCTAAGTATTATCATGAGATCTTGGTCAGCTTACGTTTCATACACCTTAGAACTTTTTGATATTTTACCAATCCAGGAATTATTTAATCAATATTCACATGATATTCCCAACTATGATCAAAACGACTAAAATAACAACAAAAAAAATACAATCACCTAAAACGATGATGCAAAAATGAAATAGGCCACCGTCCTTCATTCCATCACCCAGATTATTGCACCTACTTTCAAGATTGGAGACACCATTTTTTGCAGTTTTTTTTTAGCTTTCATGAGAACAGTAAAAATTTTGAAATTTTTAATTTTCTACCCATGACAGCAAAAAGAAAACTAAGGTTGATATTTATTAAACAAATCAGAAAATGAATTTCCAGAGACAAAGAGCCACACTCTAAATTCTGAAGATGATGGGGAAATTAATAACATAAGCAAAATCTCAAGACTATGAGTTTTCAGATGAAAATATACAAAATTGGAATCTCTCAAACTTAAGAGATAAGTAAATACTATCTCTAATAAAAAAATATGGTCTTGACATTACCACTTTCTTTCACCTTCTATTATATCATCAAATTTTTATAACATCAAAATTTACTCAGTACAGTTCGCAAGTGGCCAAAGGAAAGCAGGTCTGTATCCAAAAATGATTGGAAGCAGCACATGGATAAACAAAATGCGGTATACACACACAATAGAGTACTACTCAGCCTTAAAAAGGAATGAAGGGCCAGCCTCTCCAGAACCTCAACTAGTTTCATACCTCTATTCCATATTACTGAAAGTCCTTAACATGAAAAAGTTAGAATGGAAATAGCCCAAACACCCCTAAAGAATGGAAGAACAATCAAAGCAGAAGGTGGAGTTATAACAGAGAAGATAGGATTTAATGAGTAAGAATGTTGAATCATTATATATTTCTTTTAGTCTCCAGTGTCTTAGAGCAGCTAGAAGGAAAAACCTAAACCTGTGGAACTGTAATCCATATCAAACCCTGAAATCTGTTCTATAACTACTTGGTGCAGTATGCTCTGAAATTTATTGTTTTTTTTGCATATGTTATTTTTCACAATAAAAAATAAAAATATATATTTTTTTAATTTTAAAAAAGGAATGAAGTCCTGCACTACATGCATGAACCCTGAAATAATACAGAGTGAAATAAGTCAGACACAAACGAACACACTACATGAAATAACCAGAACATGCAAATGCATAGAGACAGAAAATAAGGTATCAGGGGTGGGGGCGAGCAGGGACTGAATAGGAGCAGGAGTTAATGGGTGTAGGATTTCTGTCCGGGATGATGAGAAAGCTAGATGGTGGTGAGGGTAGCACAATACCTATGAAATGGTATGCTTGGAAGTGGCTGAAATGGGAAAGTTTATGTTGTATTTTTGTTTCCACAATTTTCAAAAAAGAACTAAGGAGACAATGACAAATGAATACATGATTCTGGACTGGCTCTAATAATGGAGAAGAAAAGGCCCAAAAGAACATTACTGGGACATGTGAAAAAAATGTAATATAGACTGGAAACTTAAATGTTAAAGTTCTTGAACTTAATAACTGTACTTATGGTGGTCACAAGCGAATAGCCTTGATCTTAGGAAATGTACATGAGACTGTTATGATCAAAGAGCATCTTTTTAAGATATCCTGGGAAATTCTGATGATTAGCCATTGAGAAATATGGCCATATGAAATCTACTCTTTGTAGAATATTTCTTCTTATCCGTAAGATTCCATTTCTCACCTACTGGATTGGACTGGCAAAAATCCAAAATTTGACGACACGCTCTTGAATTTAGCCTTGGGAAACACTCCCTTGCCATATTCGTGGGAGGGTAAACTAATACAACCTTCATGAATCTGCAATATCTACCAAAATTATAAATGTAGATATTCTCTGACCCAGCAATACCTCTACATGTTTAGCTACAAATAAAGTTATGCCTGTAGGAAGTGACAAATAGATGTTTACTCACTGCCATACTGATTTTAACAGCAGAACAATGGAAACAAATGAGAAGTTCTCTATGTGCTGACATTGAAAGAGCACCAAAATACCATCAGTATCCAAAAAAATGAAAGGTTCTATGTAGAGCAGTAAGCTTACATTTGAGATAAGAGGACGGGAAAAGAATATTTATGTGATACTTGTATAGGTATAAATACCACTGAATGAATACTTAAGACATGTTTTTTTTTGTTTGTTTTTGTTAATTTGCATATGGGCAGGAGGCACCAGGGATCGAACTCCAGACCTCCAGCACGGCAGGTCGGAGCTCTGCCTGCTGAGCCACGGCAGCAGCCCTTAAGACATGTTTTAACAGTTGGTTGCCCACAGTAAGGGAAAACAGTTGAATGGAGGCATAGACTGGGTGAATTTCATACTAAAGACTTCTTTACTTGCTAAATTTTGACCCATACGACTGCATTATCTTACCAAAAATGAAATAAGGTTACCGAAAACTGTTAACAGCACTTGGAAAGAAATTAATCAATGCTACTGTAACTATTACTAGACGTGAGAAAGTACTTTAAGGTTGTTAGGGACAGTCATTTTCTTTTTAGGAAATCTAGGCATTTACTGGCCCAAAAAGGTACCTCAGTTTGGCAAAGACAGGAAAAAAGTCATTCACCCTCATTTTAGGGAACTGTTTTACTAAACAGTATATTTAACTATTAGTAAATTCTTCCTCTTTGGGGAACGGCTTTTAATATCCTTCCTTACAATGTCCAAAACATATGTAAAAACTTTTTCTGCCAAAGTTAAATTGGGATTACAATGGAGTAACTATTTCCTTAGTAATTCCACTTCCTTAGTTTTATTCTGTGGCACATATCACTTGATCTATAATATATACGCACTATTTGCAGCTCAAACGCTTACAGAACTAAGACGGTAACGAAATTGAGACTTTTTTTTTACTGTTTGCCCTCAACCTGAAATTTAAAAAAGAAAAGAATGAGACAAACTTGAGTGTTAATCGATCACTTATATACATTTCAGGAAAATCAAATGTACAAGGCCTGCAACATATTCTCAATCCAATGTTTCTTTTTAATCAGCTGTCTTCTCTTTGGATCAAGTGAATGTTGGAGTCTGGTAAACCAAGGGCACTTTCTAAGTAACGTACTTACATAATACAAAACATAAACAAATCAAAGACAGAAAATGTGCATGCAGACAATCTATACGGACTAGATATAGCTAAAATTCCTTTCAAAAAACCAGTACATTAGAAAACTCCCCAATTCAGTAATTCCACCTGGATGCGAATGAAAACTTTCCACATCCCTGTGCCTTCACTTTCCCACTATTCCAATGAAATCCTGAAACGAAAGCTCTGAGTCACCAGCTCTCAAAGGGATATTTCCTCCTGAACACACCCTGGTGGAAATGTTTCTCCGTTTCCAACTTCTCCAGAAAGAAGCGCGGAGTGTACGGCCCCTCCCCCGCCCCCCTCCAGAAAGTCGAGGCTTCGCCCACTAAGCAAACACCTCCTTCCTCCTAGCAAAGCTGGGACGCTCCCGCTGACCAGCCGCCGAGGAAGGGAATTAAGTACAGCCCAGAGAACGCGGAACCCGTGACCGACAGCAAGCACCCGCTCTCCCGTGATCTTATCCCGGAGGAACAAAAAGGCTCGCCAGGGGCGGTCCGAGGGTCCCACAGCCGGCTGCTGTGCCCAGCCGGACCGGGACCCCAACCCGCCGGAACCCTGCTGGCAGAGGGCCCCGGCCGCAAACTTCCGCCCCGGGCCCGGCAGGGCGAGGGGAGGGCGCGGGCTGGGCGCGGGGCCCGTAGAGCAGAGGGCGCCGCCGCCGCCCCCCGAAAGCCCCTGACCCAGGACGCTCTCTCCAAGGGACCCGGAGTCCTCTCGTACCCGCGCCCGGGCCGCCCCGAGCCCCGAGCCGCTCACCTGGGCCGCAGGACCGCAGGACCGCAGGACCGCTCGCCGACACCCTCTCCTCGCAAGACTTCGAAACCTGAGGGCAGGAAAGCGACGCGCGCCGCGGGAGCCACCCGCCAGCCCGGAGCGTCACGGCACCGCCCCCGCCTTCCGTCCGCGCGTGCGCGCCGCCGCCGTCAGCCGACCCGGTCGCTGGGCAACCGGGCTGGGGGCGGGGCGGGGGCGGCTCTTGCTGCCCCGCTGCTGGGGCTCCCGCCCCCCTCACGTCGCCTTCAATAGAGAGTCCCGAGGTCCCGGGCCTCCTCCCCCAGCCTGTGACTTCCCCACTGCGGTCTGTGTCACTAACTCTGCGCTGCCTCCCACGCCCTTTCGCAACTCCTGCCCTGTTTTTCTATTGCTTTTTTCTCTTTTATTACTCTGGGCAGTATCAGAGCGAATGTTGGTTGGCTGTTGAAGGCATGTCTGGTGTGGCACAAAAGCAATAGCCGGACCCTAATACAACTATACAACTATCACCTCGAGATTTTTGCAACTCTCCTGGAAGCTCTAAGAACTTGATGTATACAGTCTTACTTGTACCTTACCTTACATTAATCTGTAAGGTAGCTACGACATCCCCACTTTACAAACAAGGAAACTGAGGCACAGGTCACCTAAGACTATATAAACGTACTTAGCAGAGAATTCCATAAACTACGTGACATAATACCTTCCGGGGTAAAATAATACAAGTCTGAGGATAAAATAGTTCAAATGGAAATAAGAGGAAAAAATTGTTTTCGTGGAGCTTACCATCTAGCTGATGAAACAGACATTTAAAAATATGTATACTAACAGTTGAAATGGGTGCTTGAAGAAAAAGTGCAGGAGTCTATGGAAAGATATTACACGGAAGCCAAAATTAGTCTAGGAGTTCAAGGGAGGCTTAAATATGTGGCTTTTAAACTGATGAGTAAGAATTAGCCAAATAGCGAAGGGAGGAAAAGTGTTTCAGGCAAGGTAATAGCTCTGGCAAAGAGTTTAAATGAAACTTGGTGCATTCCAGAAGGTGAAAGGTATTGGGGCCAGAACAAAAAGCTAAGAGAGGGAATGGTTTAAGATGAAACTGGAGAAGTAGGCAATTGAAGCTACTGAAAAAATAATGTGATTAAATTTGTCTTTTTCAAAGATTACTCTGGCTACTGCTAGGAGAATGGACTGGATGTGAGGACATCTGGGATATGGTGAGACCCACTAGAAGATTATTGTAGTAGTCCAGATGTGACAATTTGTCATTGGAGAAAACTGGACAAATTCAGGAAGTATTAGAATAAAGGATCAATAAGGTTTGGCCTTGGATGGAATGTGAGTTAAATAGAGAGAGGTATATAAGATAACTACCAGATTTCTGATAGAATCAAATCAGCAGATGGTGGCACATTTGTTGAGGAAAAGATATAGGAGGTGAGAAGATGAGAGAATTGGCTTTGGATTTATTAAATTTTAATTTATTAAATATGAGCTACCAGTTGTGATAGGCTAAATAATACCCCCCTCCCAAAGATGTCCATGTCCTAATCCTTGGGAACTTGGGAATATATTATCTTGCATGATAAAAGGGAATTTGCAGTTGTGATTAATTCGAGCATCTTGAGATAAGAACATTATCCTGGATTAGCCAGATGGGCTAAATAAAATCACAAGGCTCCTTACAAGAGAGGAACAGAAGGACCAAAGTTGGTAGTAGAAGATGTAAGGATGCAAACAGAGATCAGAGTGATTTGGCCATGAGCCAAGGGATGACAGCAGCCTCTAAAATTGGAAGACTCATGGAACAGATTTGCCCTTGGAGCCTCCTAAATAAACCAGCCCTGCCTACATCTTGAGTTTAGCCCTGTAAAATTCACTTTGGACTTTAACCTTAGGAACTGTAAGAGAATAAATTGGCTCTGTTTCAGGTCACCAGGTGTGTGATAATTTGATATAGCAGCAATAGAAAATGAATAACCAGTGCTAGGTATGTTTATTTGAATAACTGTGTTCAAATTTCTGTTTATAAATCATGTCGTATTTAACATTCATATTTAACACCAAATGACTATAAATGCATTAGGGGGAGAGTAAAAGGCACAGGCCCCCAAGAAGAGAAGACAACAGCAACAAAAAATTTTAGAACTTGGAAAACAGATGTACAAGTAATAATTAGCTGAATCGGCAGGCTTGAGAAAGCTGAAACCCAATTCAAGAGTAGAGAAGCTCAAAAAGCAAGCACATTATCATCCCTGAACCCCCTAAAATCTGAGGAGCTAGAAGCATGAGATATCTCTGAGATTGGGACTGGAAGAAAGATGATTTTCTGAAAGTCTGTATAAGAAGAAGTAGAACCTTGCCCCATCTCCTTTTCACCCAGGGCAACACATCTGAGCAACCTACTCTCTCCTATGTCTTACATAGGAGAAGAAGTCTTACACTGTAGTGTATGAAAGGAAGGTTAAGTGAAAATCTATATACTGAATAGTATATCTATCCATCTATTGCCTTCAAAGATGCTAACAATCAGGCATATAACCATCCCCTGTCCCCACCCAGGCAGGAGAGTGAAAGACATCTCTCTAGAGACACCGAGCAAATTCAGAGAAAAGGTCTAAATACACAGGTGCTGACACTTGACTTAGCCTATAATGAAGTTGCCCAACTGAAATCCCCATCCTTAGCCCATTAAAAATTTTTAAGCCCACTTAAAAATGAGCAGATGCCCAAAGATCCCTGAGAATTAATGGAAGCCTCTAACATGAAAGAAAAAAAAAAAAAAAAAGGAGAAACAGAGACAAAAATCAATATAAAAAAATCCAACATTAATTTTTTCCAGAGAAATAAGATACATAATGATTTTCAAGGAACATTCAAAATACTATATTTAAGTATGTTTGTATTTTATACAAAATATTAAAATATCTATAGAAAGTTTGGAAAATAAAGTCAATGAAATCTTCCAGAAAGGAGAAGCAAAATCAAACAGATGGTGATAGAAGAGAAACAGTAAGATCAAGGATTGATCCAGGAGCTCCTGCATCCAAATAAAAAAACCTCCAGAGAAAGAAAACAAGGAGGAGGAAATTACCAAACAAGTAATGCAAAAACAGTACCAGAATTGGAGAATAGGTGTCTCCAGACCGACAGGATTCACTGAGTGCCCAGAAGAAATAAACACACGCACACACCAAAGCATATCAATGTAAAATTTAGAACATTACAGATTTCTAGAGAAACAGATCATATACCAAGGATGGCATTGGATTTCTCAACAGAAAATCTTGAAGCCAGAACACAGTGGAGGGATGCCTTCAAATAATAAGGGGAAATTTCTGAACTGGAAATGTATACTGAGCCAAACTGTGTCTTTAAGAGTGTGAGGACAGAATGAAGAACTTCTCATACATATGAGAAACCATGCACCCTTTCTCAGGAGCTTAATGGGGTCTCCTCCAAAGTAAGAATACAAGGAGAAAAGGGAAACTGCAGGTAGGGGATTCCCATAACACAAGGGCCTCAGCATAAGTGAGCAGCAAAAAGGATTGTAGGATGATGATAAAGGAAGATCCTGAGATGGCAACTATGCCAGAGACCTGGAAAGCAACAATTGGATTTTGATGATGGAGGGGATTGCTAGGAATGGCTCCAGGAAAAGTAAAGGGTTTGAACATAGTAATATATGTTCTGGCAGAGAGTAGAAGTTGAGTTAATGATAAGAACTTAAAGAGTACAAAACAGTGGAAAAAAACCAAAGCAGATTATAATCATAACACTCTAAATCATTCAACTTTGAAAGATATTTACTTAAACACAATAAGATAAAAATATTAGTTAAACCCCAAGCTAAAATCATAGGTCAGCTACACGACACTGATGTATTAATTTCCAGAGAATATTACATTTTTAAGACTTTGTGGTGTGAAGCAAAAATAGACCTTTAAATATGAATATACCCTATCTAATGTTTATGGCAAGAGTGTTAGTCAGGGTTCTCTGGAGAAATGGAACCAACAGGAGAGATCTGTAAAATGAGATTTATAAAGGTGCCTCATGCAACTGTGGGAATGGAAGAGATGAAAATCCACAGGGCCAGATGGGAAGCTGGCCACTCCAATGGTCTGGTCAAACTCCACAGGAAAGCTCACTGGCTGAAGAAGCAGCAGTGAAAACGTCTCTTTTCTTCCTTAAAAGTCCTCAACTGATTGGATTATCTCGTGGCGGGAGACGCACCATAGTTGATCGCGGCTATAATCAACCACAGTTGCAATCAACTGATTGTTGATTTAATACACCAGCCTTCCGGTTTATCAAACAGCCATGAAATAACCTTGCAGTGGCCAGGCCAGTGCTTGGCTGACCTGGGCATTATCCCTTGGCCAAGTTGATACCAGAATCTAACAATCACAGCAAGATATAATAAACTAAAGACATTACTGCATATAAAAATCTCTTGAATATTCCAATTTATGAAGTACAATGATCTTTTATTTAAAAGAATACCTCTTATATCTCTTCCAGGTTCAAAATGTTATTTATGGGTAGGAATATATATGAGAATGATCACCATACACTTTTATTCAGTTTACAAAATTGAGAATTTCCTATTTTAAAGTACCTGAACTATTAATATTATGGTACTATCATAATTAGCATTGTTGTTAACTGTAAAGAATTTATTTCACCACAAAGCATTTTAAAAAGTCAATCATCTGCAGGTCATTTGCTCTGTTGAATTATGTAACTTCCTCTTCTTGTGTATAATATCAGCCACATGACAGATCAGACTTTCCTGCACTGATTGCAATGTCAGTCTTTATTCTAGAACACATTTCTCCCTCAGGGCTTTATATCAACAAGATTATAAAAAAACAATGTTTTTTTGAACAGTTGAAACCACCGTTTAAACATTCCTCAGTTGACTTTCAGGGAATAAAATGGTGTCTATTCTAGTGGGCACTCATTTAAAATAGTTTACTGAAAAGAAATATGTAAATAATATTTTTGTCAATTCATTCTCCTTCTAAATGCATATTTTGTAAAGTCTTAGGCTCTTGTGTAAAGTGAGTAAACATTTGTTAATTACTATCTTTTAGCTTTGGATTTAATATAGCTGGTTATTTTATAATCGAACATTCCTGTGTAAATAATGATCACTTCTGTTGCTACATTAAGCATTTTCCCAGGCATTTATACTTTTACAAAGCTATTTTTAAAAATCGTCCACTATAGATTAGTTTGCCATAGTGACATCATCATCTGTACTAAAGATTCCTTCAGAGTTAGAAACCACACCTTTTCTAGGTGGTATAAATATTGTTGGTTGACATAGCAATAAGTTAAATATAATCTAAAACATTTATGAGTTAAGTAAAGCATATGGCTGTCCTTTCAAAGATGTGTGCTAAATTCTGCAATCCTAAAAAATTAAAGCAAATTTTAATGCATTTGGAAGTCTGCCCTAGCATACAGAAAAACATGTATTGTAGAGTTACTAAAAATTTTTAAAAGAAAAAAAAGTGGCATGTGACCAAAAAAGTTTCATTTATCATGTGGGTCATTTTCTTTGCTTCAGGGTTCTCTAAGAAATTTAAAGATATATTAGCTCACTTGATGCAGGATTTCTGTAACAGGAAATACAAAGATTTGTTCAATAGTACAAAATAACTTATTATAGTAAGTTTGAAATATATTAGTCAAAGGATATACGTCTTTCAATGTTAATGCCCCAAACAGTTATAGGAAAAATTACCTAAAACATTTTTTAAAAAACATTTTATGGCCACTTAATTCTGTTTAATTTATAATAATGTCTGAAATATTTAAGAATATCTGTGTTCTGTAAAGATACTAAAATCCTCAAAATTTCTGAATGTATCTGCCCTCACAGGAAGTGTGTCACATCAACATTTCAGCTGCCCTGGGTACAGCCCATTTACAGATAGGCTTTTGCAGCCACACAGAAGAGCATTTTTTCAGTATATTAAAAGTTGCTTTTGCTTTTAACTATGGAATTTGATTTGGAATTCCTCCCTAAGTAGTGAATACACACACCCTTCAAAAGGATGCCAAATGCTCTGTTCCAAGTTATACATGACCAAAAGTGATCCAGATGTTTAGAAACAGCCATACTGGTTGTATTTATTCAGTTAGGAGAATACATAATTTCTGAACTGTATTCAGAAAATCACTGTATATGGAAAATTACTAGTTTCGTTCCATTCATCCACCCAGTTTCTTATGTGTGGGTAACTGAGTAATTAATTGTATCAATTTGACCTTTGGATCTCACTCTCATCTTTCAACTCTTGTTATAATCCTTACATATAAATTTTCTGGGTAATCAGAAGTAGTTTTTCTTTCCTTTCCTTTCTTCCCTATTGTTTCTTGTGAATTAACCATTACATTTTCTGTGGGCTGGCGTTGTAGTTTAAGTGATAATTAATGCCTGCTGTAATGGCTAGCAAATGGAAGAAATCTGATTCCAGAATTATCATATTTTCTTGACTTTAAGACCCACATTTTTATACTTCAGCAATCCAGAATTTAATGTCTCTAGAAATCACTGTCAAAAGAAAATTTCAGCTTCCTAGCCAAGAAGTATGTTGAGGCTGTTTTCTTTGCCTGCTCATGTGTGACCTTTAGCCATGTTCATAAAGTATCATGGCACTTAAAACAGTTACATTTTTAATTTAAATTAAACTTCTAATTGTCATTAAAAATCCCTTCAGAAAGATTATACAAGGAAGTGACATCACCAAGATGGCAGACTGAGGGTCCGGACCTCTGACAGGAGCTTTAAACAATAAGCAAAAACTGGCAAAACTAACATTTTTCAGAGCCCTGGAAAATGGTTAAAGACTTGCAGTAACTGGGTGAGTTACAAAAGAGAAACAGCAACTTAAAAATGGTAGGCGAACCTCATGGACCATTTCATAGCTGTTTTCGTTTGCTAAAGCTGCTGGAATGCAATATACCAGGAAGGGGTTAGCTTTTACAATGCGGATTTATTAGCTTACAAATTTACAGTTCTAAGGTTGTGAAAACACCCACCTCCAGGCATCAGTAGGACTATATCTGAACTCTGAAGACAGGCTGCTTAGAAAGGTAAACTGTTTTGTCTTTGCATTTTTTTAAAGTTCTTTTTCTCTAAATGATAAAATAAAATAAAGACATGGAAAGGAGCAGTTTAGAAAGCCACATGCCTCTTGACTGAAAAATTGGTGTTAAGATGTGAAATAGGAGTATTTTATCAGTTATGGTTTGCTCTGAAGCTATTATTGCTTTCTTATGTGCAGCCATTTCTTCTGTAAAATGATCTATGCATTCATGTAAAGCTTTGCATTCTCTAAAAGTGTACACTGAAAATAACAAAGCATAAGGGATAAATAGGGATTGGGGCAGACCACACCTGTGCCAGTTTGAAAGATATATGTACCCTAAAAAAGCCATGTGTTTTAATCCTAATCCCATTTTGTCAGAGTAATGGTTTTTTCTAATTCCTATTCAGTACTGTATGTTGGAAACTTTAGATTATTTCCATGGAGATGTGACTCACTCAAGAGTGGGTGTTAGACTGGATTAGGTGGAGATATGTCCAGGTGGGTCTTGATTGTTTTACTGGAATCCCTTAAAAGAAGAAGCACTTTGGAAAAGGATAGAGAATGACAAGAGAGAAAGCCATGAGATTCTGAGAGAGCAGAGAACACTGCAGCATCACGAAGGAGAGAGTCCACCAGCCCGTGACTTTTGGAGATGAAGGAAAACGCTTCATGGGGAACTGGAGAGGAAGCTAAGCAGATGCCATCGTGTTTGCCATGTGCCCTTCCAGCTGAGAGAGAAACCCTGAACTTCATCGGTCTTCTTGAATCAAAGTATCTTTCCCTGGATGCCTTAGATTGGACATTTCTATAGACTTGTTTTAGTTGGGACATTTCCACGACCTAAAAACTGTTAACTTGCAACTTATTAATTCCCCTTTTTAAAAGTCATTCCATTTCTGGTATATTGCATTCTGGCAGCTAGCAAACTAGAACAGATTTTGGTACCAGAGGAGTGGGGTGTTGCTGCGGTGTGCAAATACCAAACACGTTGGAACAGCTTTTTAAATGGATAAGGGGTAAGTTCTGGAGGAGTTGTGAGAAGCTTGATGGTGATGGCCAGGAATGCTTTGAAGAGACTCCTGGTAGAAACATGGACTCTAGGGATGCCTCAGGCCAGGCACTAGACATAAATGAGACGTGTGTCATTGCAAACTGGAAGGAAGGTGATCTTTGTTTTAAAAAAGCAGATAATCTGGCAAAATTGACTTGTGGCTTTGGCTGGAAGGCAGATTTTAAAAGCCACGAACTTGGATATTTATCAGAAGAGATTTAAAAGTGTAGTCTGGTTTCTCCTTGCAGCTTATAGTGAAATGTGACAGGAAAGAGATAAACTGAGAACTGAACTCTTGGGTACAAAGAAACCGGATATTGAAGTTCTGGAAAATTCTGGGCCTCTAGAAAGGGAGACCTCAGAGAATAGTGCCCCACATGAGGATTTAACCAATTGTGGAACCAACCAGCCATTTCAGTGAAAGCCAGGATCAACTATGGAGTTAACTATCCAGGAAGGATTTGTGGAAACTCCTTATGTCTAGTGGGCACAATCCGAGGCTCTTGCACAGAAAGCCAACGAGAGTGTTGCAGGATCTATATAAAGAGAACTACTACCAGTCAGGACTGAGAAGGAGAAAGGGACACATTGGAGGAAAAGTAAATTCAGAGGCAAAACCATGGAGGCTGGGGTCTGAAGTCAAGAAGCCTGGGGCCAGGACAGCGTACACACCCAAGCACGTGGGGAGGGTGAGTTTGCCCCGAAGGCAGAGCACGGGCCTTCCACCTCATTGCAGTGGAAGAGTCATGCCGCCTCAAGCCTTGGAGAGGGTGAAGCACGTTCCTTGGGGATTGGGGAGAGCCTGGCTGCCACCACATGGAGGGAGTGAGCCTGTGCCCTGGAGATGGCAGAGAGCCTGGATGCAGCCCTGATCCTTGGAGAGAGTGGAGCCTAGAAAAACGTGGTCACCCCAATGTCCCCCAAGTTTGCATTCAGAGAGAGGTGGGCCTCTGCTTAGGCCCTTGGAAAGGGTGGGACTGTCGCTTTCTAAAGCCCCGAAGATAAATGACTCTCAGACTTTGAAATCTAATGGACTTTGCCCTGCAGGTTTTCAAAACTGTATGGGTCCGGTGACCCCTATGTTCCTTCCTCCCTATGGAAATGTGTATATGTATCCTGTGAATGTTCGTTCTTTGTATGTCGGCAGCAAATAACTTGCTCTGAGTTTCCCAGGTCCAGAGCCAGAGAATAATTTTGCATTAAAACAGACCATGACTGTAACTAACTTTTTTGGAGTTTGTACTGTTTCTAACTTTGTATTTCATTTGTATTGCTACTGAAATGGTTTAAGGATTTCTGATATTGTGGTGGAATGAATGTATTTTGTATATGGGAAAAACATGTCTTTTTTAGGGTCCAGAGGGTGGAATGTGCCAGTTTGAAAGGTTTATATACCCTAGGAAAGGCATGTCTTAATCCTAATTCCATTTTGTCAGAGCAATGGTTTCTTCTAATCCCTATTCAGTACTGTATGTGTTGGAAGCTTTAGATTTTCTCCATGGAGATGTGACTCACTCAAGACTGGGTGTTAGACTGGATTAGGTGCAGATGTGTGTCCACCTATTCCAGGTGGGTCTTGATTGTCTTACTGGAATCCCTTAAAAGGACAAGCACTTTGGAAAAAGCTAGAGAGTGACAAGAGAGAAAGCCTTGAGTTTCTGAGAAAGCAGAGAATGCTGCAGCATCACAAAGCAGAGAGTTCACCAGCCAGTGACTTTTGGAGATGAAGAAGGAAAACACCTACCGGGGAGCTGGAGAGGAAGCTAAGCAGATATCATAGTGTTTGCCATGTGCCCTTTCAAATAGAGAGAAATGCTGACCATGTTCACTATGTGCCTTTTTTTAAAATCAGCCTTCTTGAATCAAGGTATCTTTCCCTGGATGCCTTAGATTGGACATTTCTATAGACTTGTTTTAATTGGGACAATTCCACAGCCTAAAAACTGTTAACTTGCAACTTATTAAATTCCTCTTTTCAAAAGCTGTTCCATTTCTGGTATATTGCATTCTAGCTGCTAGCAAACTAGAACAACACATATCCAACTTTTTTAACATAAGCACTAACAAAAACAATAAAAATCTAATAAAACAATGCTGACTCAATTAAATCCCCATCAGCAGCCTATCCTTTGCAGCCTCTGAATGCTGGGTCTTACATTTTCTCCATTGAGAGATGGGTGTATTTGGTTCCAAGAGATCCAATTTATCAAAAAATTAAAAATCTGACTCAAGAGAATTCATCATTTTTGTAAATATAGAGGAAAATATTTTTGCAGCTTCTTTAACTGCCTCCACAGCTTCATAAGTAAGCTTGATATTGTGGAATGTATGTCAGTTCTCAAAACCACTAAAACAGTCCCTACTTGCACTAAAGGGAAACACCTCTGTGGGATTTTCTTAAGGTGTTTGCATATTTCTAAGGCTGTGGAGAACGTTTGGACCTGAATTCTGAGATATCATATGCTAGGAAAAACTGTATGAACCAAAACAACTTTGCCATTATTACACTAGTATAATTTCCCCATTTACCAATTGTGTGTGAGCTAATAATTCACATTACTGAAACACTTGTGGTAGCAGAACAGATTGTACATTTTGTTCTCTGAAAGTCTCTAGGGAATACACCATCCTTAGAATCGTGTCACCATTTTCGTCTGCCTTTTTGGACTAGTTCATCAATCCGCTCTGAATATTTCTTTTCTTTTTTTCTTTCTCTACAAGCAAGGGAAAACCATGTTTGCATTTGCTAGGATTATGTTTAGTTATTTTCAGAAATCTAAAATGAAGTGGCTTAAAGAAGAGAGATACTGATTTTTCTCCCATAAAAGAAATCCAGAAGTAAGATCATCTTATGTTCCAAAATTCCTCCTTTGTTTAAGCCACCACATCCACATTCAGGTAGCAGGAAGGAGGAAAAGTGGATGGGCAGTGGTGTATAGCCTCCTTCCTTCTATGAAGTCTTCCCAAAAGTTTCACAGAAAATTTAGATTATATCTCATCGGCCATATCTAACTGCAAGAGGGTCTAAGAAATATTGTTTTTTAAGCCAGCACATTTCCCAGTGTTATATTTTTAAGGGAGAAGGGAGACTGGTTTTCCTAAGGCAACCAACATTCTCGCCATTGTGTTATTTCAAAGAATATTCAATATTACTGAACTTTTAAAAGATACCAGAAACGGAGTTGAATAGTGGGATATTCAAAAATAAATAAAACTTGATTCCTGCAATTAAAGATGCATATGGTATGCAAATTTAATCATAAGAATTCATAATAACAAGGATTTAAGCCCATCTTGACAGGGTGCCCTACCCAAAGGGCACACAGACAAAAATTCAATTTGTTTAATGTTTCTCTATATATAGCGAGATTACCAGCTGTCCAGGGACAGAAAAATCATCTTGAAGCAGATTTTTTTTTTTTTTTGCATGTGGGAAGGACCAAGAACAAGTTTGTTTAAAGAGCTCAGAGATTTCTTAGAAGAAGGGAAGACCTAATTCTTGTTTTCTGAGATTTGAAGTTATGGAGATCTTTCACAATCAATCAAGATGATCCAGACAAAATTTCAGTATTAGGTATGGAAAATGAGGCTCCTGAAAAAAAATGTTGTTGCTATAAAGTTAGAGGGAAGGCCCATGCTGATATCAAGTCAGAGAGAAAGGAAGTGAAGGAATGGTATGTTTTGGTCCTGGAACTGAAGCTGATCCCAGTTCCAGAAGTCAACTTCTCATTAGAAAGTGACTGTATATTTGAAAGACTGTACATGCTTCTAGATGTAAAAATTGGGGTGTTGCTTCCTATGAAATGGAGCTTGAAGGATATTAAGGAATGATGAGAAAGAAAAACAGATGGGGTCAGGGGGTCTGAAGATCGGTGATAACAGACAACAGACAACTTTATTCTTAACCAGATCCTGCTTATATACAGCAGGATGACAAAGGGCATGCATGCATTTCCTAAGGAAACAGAGTAGTTATCTTTCAGTGCTCTTACTTCATACTTAAGATAACCATTTGGGGTAAACAAGCATTCTCCTCCTCCTAGACTGTCTTACATAAATCAGATAACATAAAGCAGATTACAATCTCCACAGTTTACTGCCAACACCACCCTAATGCCATCTGCTCCCAACTAGTTCTGCAGGTCTTATTTTAATCCTATCTCCTACACTGGGGCTACAGAACTATAGGATATAATCCTGGGGGATTCCTTCCCCCATAGAACTATATCAAAGAACCTCTAGTCTGCCTTTGGGGAGCAGCCAGGGCAGAGGATTGCCGTGCATTGGACCCAAGTCTCCCACAGAATTTCATCAGGGTAGGCAGCCCTTTCCTTTCTGGTGGCTCCCTTCATTTGCTCCCACATTCTGGATTTTTTTTTTTTTTAATCCATCACCACCCCCAATTGCAATCCTGAGTCACTGTGCCCTCTAGTAGCCAATAACATCCAACAGCATTATTCCACTAAAGGGCAAATCTCTACTGCTTCACGTCTGGGAGCTGACTAGGTCCTCAGCCTGTCCCTTCAAAGAGTGAGTAAACTGACCTTATTGAAGAGCTTTGGCTAGTTTGGCTGGAAGTGAACAATAACATGGGGGAACAAGTAAACCACACTCAAAGAATAACTATTGTTGGAGAAAGATGCCACCTGTATAAGTTTCCTATTGCTGCTGAAACAAATCATCACAAACTCAATGACTTGAGACAACACAAATTTATTCTCTTACAATTCTAAAGGCCAGAAGTCTAATATGGGTTAAAATTAAGATGTTGGCAGGGCTGCATCCCTTCTGGAGGTTCTAGGGGAAAACCTGTTTCCTTGCCTTTTTCAGCTACTAGAGACCACCTACATTCCTTTGCTCACAGCCTGTTCTTCTATTTTCAAGGCACATCACTCCTACTTATGCTTCTGTCATCTTTTCTCCTTTTCTGACTTTAACTCTCTTGCTTCTCTCTTATAACCATCCCTGTGATTACATTTGGCCAACCTGAAAAAATCTAGGATAATATTCTTTCAAGATGCATAATTTAATCTAGCCTACAAAGTGTCTTTGAACATTTAAGTAACATAATCACAGGTTCTGGGGATTAGAACGTGAACATCTTTGGGGGAAGCCATTATTCAGTCTACCAACTACCTAGCACATATGGCCACTGTGAAAACAAGAGAACACTTAGATTCTCTGCTCTACGCACAATTTACCAAAGCCATATCCTACTCAGTGGAAGTTCCCTCTGCTCCTTTTAGCACATGGAGATAAGTACCAGTTACCTGGGCTCCTCTCCAAACTACACTGGAACGTCTTTCCCCATCACAGAAACACTCTATAATCATCAACTTATATGCACCAATCAACACAACTTCAAAATATTGAAAGCATAAATTCACTGAATTCCAAGTAGAAATTGGCAGATTCCCAACCACAGTGGGAAATTTTGTAGCTCAAAATCAATGTATCTCTTGTATGAGACAAATAAACCCCTTGTTAGTCCCCCACCCCCCAAAAATCAACATATCACACTGATGATAGTAAGAATACAGAAAATTGAAGTAACACAATTAACAATTTTGATATAATAAAAAGATACCAAACCTCACATTTAGCAAATGGAAAAATACACCTCATTTTGAAACCCACACAGAACACTCATGAAAATTCTCAATATTTTAGGTCACATTCAGAAATCTCAAAAGGAGCCCCAAGAGCAGAATTCACATAAGACACATTATCTGACCATAATGCAGCAAATATAGAAATTCACAACAAAAGAATAAAAACAAAACATACTCTCTCCAGTTGGAAATTCATAACCATTTTTTAAAATAACTCTTTCACAAAATAAGTAATAGAAACGAGAGCTCTAAGGTAATTGTTTCCATTTGCTAAAGCTCCCCGAATGCAATATACCAGAAAATGGATTGGCTTTTACAAAGGGATTTATTAGGTTACAAATTTACAGTTCTAATGCCATGAAGATGTCCAAATCAAGACACCAAGATGAGGAAAAGCAGCTGGCATGAGAGTTCCTCTGTCACATGGGAAGGCACATGGTGATCCTACTGTCTTTTTCTCCTGGCTTCTGGTTTTGAACAGCTTTCCCAGCTTCTGGTGCCTCCTGGGGCATTTTCTTTCTGCATCTCCAAATGTCTGTGCATGAGCTTACTCCAAAGTGTTTCCCTCTAAAGAACTCCAGCAAGCTGATGAAAACTCACCTTGAATGGGTAGGATCACATCCCCATGAAAACAATCAAGAGGTTCCACCCAACAATAGGTCTGCCCCCACAAGACTGGATTAGAAGAATGTGACTTTTCTGGGGTACATAACAGTTTCAAACCAGCACAGTAATTATCTTGCAATAATTATTTTTTTCCTATGTCATAAGAAGTATAAAAACATAAACATAGCAGATAGTGATGCTTATTAATTATCATTTTTAAATTGGCGGACATGATTTTTACCATTTTATTATTTGGATTAGAGTCAAACTTTTTATTAGTTAGCACAGTTCTTATAAATCTTTGTTTACACAAATCTGGGGAAGCAATTTTATAGTAATCTAAATAAACCAGAATCAGAACTCACAACTTTTAGGTAAACATTTAGGTAACAAGAAAAAAAAAAGGAAATTCACTTTGTCCAAATAAAGTGCCCAGGAACTAAAAACCAGTTGTAAAATTAGTGGTTGAGTAATATTGACTATGCAGATGAAAGTATATGTGGTAAATTTATTTTAAGATCCTGCAATCAATTATTTAAAGTTGAGTCCTTTACTGTGATTTCCCTTTCCCAGTATGTTTGCCCTAATCTTGTTATTCTTGATGATAGCCACTACTCTTCAAGGCTGGAGTTCTATATACAGCGTTTAGAATGAGAGACTCTTTCCTGTACTTACAAGTAACAGAACTTATAGAGTGGTCTGTGTGTAGAGAACCAGCCAAGGAAGCTAATTATTTAAAAGACCAGTAATATATTTGGGAAGTATCTATGGGAAAAGGCTGAGGCATAAGAGAACAAATCCAACTATAGAAGGGATCAAACTCTTCTTTCAAAGTAATTGATAAGGGTAATCAGTACATTGAAATAAGTGATATTCATATTTGGCATCTACCCATTAGACTTCAAAACAAAGTCAGGGTACTAGCATTTGAACAGAGTAAAAGAATACACAAAAACACAGCCAACCATATTTTAATATAAATGAAACATTTCCATCGGTAAGGCAAAATATTCACTAAGTCTTCACTGATTCTCCAAGTGATGGTCTTTAAAGTAATTTTTCTTTTTCAACTTCATATTTGTGCTATAAATAGGAATACCACTTGCAGACATTTATTTGCAATAAACAATCATTAACATTCTGTGGCTTAGAGAAACATGAAAACTGGAATAGGAAAGTAGAAAACAGTTCACTCTGACCATACTATGGGAATTAGGGCAGGGCAGGAGAGAGGGCCAGGATAGAGGGGGAATGGAAGGAGAGGATGGAAATGGGGATGAAATGTGTGAAGACATGGGGTGGGGTGATGAGGTAACTGTGGAAACCATTGGGCACTGCTGCATCTGTGCCCAAGTCAAAATACAATGCACTCGAGCCATCAACACTTAGCTATCATGGGATAGGCGACCCAACATACACTTATGTGTAAACAATGGAAGTTGTGGATTGGGTAGAATAATGAAACCTGTTTTCCAAACTTAGGAAACTGAAAAGCAGTGTCTTATCATGAGTTGTGGTATGCAATAGCAGAATTGGTCAAACCAAGATGATTAAGAGCCCTTCAGATCTAGGGAATGATATCAGAGTCCCATGGCATGTGTCTCCATAGCTGTGAGATCTGTCCAGGAAGCCTCCACATCTACAAATGACCCTCAAAAGTACATTCTCTGCTTTTCTCCCAATTAGATGTATTCCGTTCTTTGGTTATCTCAGTAATGAGCACCATCTCCCTCGTGCTATATAGGAGATTTTGCTTGCTCAGTTTGGGAGCCCTGGTATTCTGTTCACTGTATATACTGAAAAATATTTGTCTTTTCTCAAAGCCTAAGGAAGAGTGAGGGCAATATCATATTATTTACTACTGGGGAAAGTAGGGCAATTCTTACATTGGCTTAAAGAACAAGGAATGCTAATTTAATGAAACCAATTTAATGTCATTGTCAATACCGCTATGAAGGCTGTGCAAAGCGTCTCCTCAGTGACTGAAGAAAAATAAAGCACCTCAAAAGGAGAACTTGATATTTGGATCAAAACTTATGAGTGCCAGAAATAATATCATTGGGTCCACTGGTTTGAAGGTTAGGTCATTTTTGTTGGGTTAAAGTAAAAATGCTACCTAATACTACTAGAAAGCAACAGAATATAGGGAGTCCATGGAGTTAGTCATTAAACAAACCTAACAATAGGATGAACACATTGCATAAATTAGTAACCAGTTGTTAGTCAGGGTTCTCTAGAGAAACAGAACCAACAGGAGAGATCTGTAAATATGAGATTTTATCAAGGTGCCTCACACAACTGTGGTAATGGAAGAGTCTAAAATCCATAGGGCAGGTTGTGAAGCTGGCGGCTCCGATGAAGTGTCTGGATGAACTCCACGGGAGAGGCTCGCTGGCTGAAGAAGCAGTGAAAGCATCTCTCTTCTTCCTTAAAAGCCTTCAGCTGATTTCTTGCAGGATTTCTTCATTTTCACTTATAAACCCTGAAGGTAGCAGTCACAAAAAAGGTACCACAACTTCTTGACCCATCCCTCAGAGAGGATCTGTCATCCATTTCTTGGTCTTTAGGTCCTCTGCTAAAGATCTGAGATGACAAGAAAAATGTCAATTAACATCCTATTTCATATAAATAACTAAAAGTAACTCAAATAAAAATTGCAAAACTGAAAAGAACACGTTGAAAAGGTAGTTTAAAGATTTATTCCTAAAAATGAAACAACTGCAAGATATTCATGTGAATTTTATGAATATTTATGAGATAATTTATATATTATATTAAAATTCCCAAAGCATAGAAAATTATGAAAACTTCCTGATTCATTCTAAAAAGCTAACATAATCCAGATAACAATATTGGACAAGGATACCACCAAGAAAACTATAAGACAATCTTACTTATGACATATAATGCAAAAATCCTAACTAAAATATTAGCAAGTATAATCTAGGGCGGGCAACAGTAGCTCAGTCGCAGCGTTCTTGACTGCCATGCCGGAGACCTGGGTTCAATTCTTGGTGCCTTCCCATGTTAAAAAAAAAAGCAAAATATTAGCAAGAACAATCTGATAATATTGTCAAATATGGTTTATCCCAGGAATGTAGGGATGGTTTAAAGTTTTAAAGATCTATTAATGTCAGAGGGTGCAAGGGTAGTTTAGTGGTAGAATTCTTGCCTGCCATTTGGGAGACCTGGGTTTAATTCCCAGCCCATGCACTAAAAAATTCCACCCCCCCAAAAAAAATAATTTCAATAAGTGATGCTGCAGTAATAGGATAGTCACATGGAAAAAGAATGAAATGTGACCCACCCCCACCATACAGCATACAAAAAAAATCTATTAATGTCGTTCAAACTATTAACAGGTAAATATCTTCATTACAGTAGGTTAGATAAACCTGAAAATTCTTCCCCTATGAAATTCCTGAAATACTACATAAAATATAATGATCTTTTCAAATGCATAGCTGAGCAATCTTTCTTTTCTGCCCTTTCTCTTTTCACGTAACCCTTTGGTACCCTGGCTTAAAATGCCTCAATTGCACAAATGAAATAACTCATTACATTTTCCCCTTATCTTCCTGATTTTCCATTTCCACTTCTTGTCCCAATTTGTATAAAATTCCCCATACTCTATGTCACTGAACCTCCTTGGATGATAGCCTCATTTCCTACCAGATGCTATGGCTGGAGAGACAGAACTCCTATATTGGCCAAACCCAACTCATGTGCTTAACCCTGTTTTAGTTTGCTATTGTTGCCACAATGCAATATACCAGAAATGGGTTGTCATTTATAAGGGGAATTTATTAAGTTGCAAGTTTACAGTTCTCAGGCCATAAAAATGTCCCAACCGAAGCATCCAGAAAAAGATACCTTGACTCAAGAAAGTTGATGGATCCAGAACACCTCTGTCATCTAGGAAGGCACATGGCTGGTGTCTGCTGGGGTCTTTAGCTTCTGGTTAGAACAGCTTCTCTGGGGGCATTTACTTTCTGCATCTCCAAACACCTGGGCCTCAAGTTGACTCTAAAGGTTTTTACAAAATGGTTTCCTCTTAAAGGGCTCCAGTAAATGGAATAAGATCCACCTTGAATGGGTGCAGACACATCTCCATGGAAACCACATCATCAAAAGGTTGCACCCGCAATTGAATGGGTCACATCTCCACGGAAACAATTTAATTAAAGGTTTCTACCCTACAACGTTGAATCAGGATTAAAAAACATGGTTTTTCTGAGGGACACAACACTTTTAAACCAGCACACCTTCTGAACAAATTATCATGGCTGGATGAATTTACTGCAATTATCTGTGTTTGGGTTACATATCCAACTCTGGAGCTGCTCCAGTTACTTATCTTGTTGTAGCAAGTTGTCCTAAAATTTAATGGCGTCAAGTTTTATTATTCTCAGGATTCTGTGGGTCAGGAAGTTGGGAAGAATGGTTTATGTTTGCTTCACAATGTCTATGATTTGGTCTGGGATGGCCCAACTGGCTGGAGATGACTGGAACATCTTATTAGGTCCACAGGCCTGGGGCTTTGGTTCTGGCTGACAGGCAGGTTCTCCCTATTGCATCTGCTGGGGATTGATTGTCCAATATGGGTCCATCACTGATATATCTAATCTAATGTCTAAGTGCTGACCGGTATCTAAATCTCCTTTGAGGTCTCCCATGTGGCTGGTCTGGGCTTCTTCATAGTACAGCAATTTCAGGGTAGTTAGATTTCTTACATAGTAGCCAGCTTTCCCAGAATGAGTTTTCTAAGAGTTCTGGATAGAAGGTACAAGGCTTCTTCACTTCTAAAAATTGAGGTGAAACTCACTTAGCATAAACTTAATCATTTTAAAGTGAATAATTCGGTGGCATTTCGTATCTTCACATGTTTTGCAACCACCACCTATATCTAGTTCCAGAACATTTTCATCACATTGCAAGGAAACCCTGCACCAAATAAGCAATTGCTCTACATCCCTTTCTCTCCACAGCCCCTGGCAACTACCAATGTGCTTTCTGTCTCTGCGGATTTACCTATTCTGGATACTCCATATAAATGAATACAATTTGTTACCATTTGTGTTTGGCTTATTTCACATAGCGTATTTTCAAGGATCATCCATGTTGTAGCATGTATCAGTACTTCATTCCTTTTATCAGAAATGTTTTTTGTGAGATATGCAACATAAAATTTTCCATTATCAACCACTTTCATGAACACGATTTAGAATTATTAATTACATTCATAAATTTGTACTACCATTACTACCATTTATTTCCAAAACCCTTTCAACACCCTGAACAGAAACCCTGCACCAACCAAGCAGCAAGTCCTTACTACCCAACTCCAGCCCCTTAAACCTGTAATACATTTTCTGTCTCTATGAATTTATTTATTCTAGATATTTCATATAAGTGAAATAATACAATATTCACCCTTTTAAGTCTGACTTACTTCACTCAAAATGAGGTTTTCAAGGTTTATTCATGATGTAGTATGTATCAGAACTTCATTACTTTTAGTAATTGAATAATATTTCATTGTATGGTTATACCGTATTATATTTATTCACTTATCTGTTGATGGACACTTGGGTTGCTTTCACCTTTTAGCTATTGTGAATAATATTGCTATGAGCATTAGTGTACAATATCTGTCTAAGTCTCTTTCAATTCTTTTGGATATCAAAAGGATTGAAACCGAGAAGTGGGATGGCTGGGTTATGTGGCAATTCTATTTTCAACTTCCAGAGGAACCACCACATGGATTTCCACAATGGCTGTACCATTTTGCAATGCCACCAGCAATGTATAAGCATTCTTCCTCCACATCCTCATCATCGCATACTATTCTGTTTCTTTAATAATAGCCAACCTGGAGGATGTAAAGTGGCATCTCATTGTGGTTTTGATTTGTATTTCCCTAGTAACTAATGATATTGAGCTTCTTTTCATGTGCTTTTAGCCATTTGTATATCTTTGAAGAAATATCTAATCAAGTTCTTTGCCCATTTTTAAATTGGGTTGTTTGTCTTTTTGTGGTTGAGCTATAGGAGTTCTTTTTAAATTCTGGATAATAAACCCTTATCAGGTATATGATTTGCAAATATTTTCTCCCATTCTGAAGTTTATCCTTTGATATACAAAAACTTTTAATTTGATGAAATCCTATTTATCTTTTTTTTCTTTTGTTAGTCATGCTTTTGGTGTTATCTCTAAAAATCCATTGCCTAATACAAGGTCCTCAACATTTTCCATTGTGTTTTCTTCTAATACTTCATTCCATTTTATGGCTGGATAATATTCCATTGTATGTATATACCACAATATGTTTATCTGTTTACCCATTGATGGGCATTTGGACTACTTCCACTCTTTGGCTATTTTAAATAATGCTGTTCTGAATATGTGTGTATATGCATTTGCTTGAGGATAGGTTTTCAGTTCATTTTAGTATATGCCTAGGAATAGGATTCTGGGCCATATAGTAATTCTATGTTTAACTTTTTGAGGAACCACTGTGATGGTTTGAAACTGTTATGTACCCCAGAAAAGCCACGCTCTTTCTTTCTTTTTTTGGCATGGGCAGCTCTGGGAATCAAAACCCAGGTCTCAGGCATGGCAAGTTAGAATTCTGCCACTGAGCCACTGTAAGCCAATCTTGTGGGGCCTGACCTAATATTTAGGATGGGAACTTTTGATTAGATTGTTCCCATGGAGTTGTGACAGACCCAATTGTGGATGGGACCTTTTGATTAAATGAAAATATGACCCTGGCCATTCAATGTGAGTCTTAATTAGTTCCTTCAAGTCCTTAAAAGAGCTGACACAGGGAGCAGACACAGACATTTGGAGATTGAGACAGAAATACACTGGGTTCTAAGCAAGGACTCATGGAAATAGCCACAACCTGAAGAGAAGAAATCTCTGGCCCCAGGAGATGCTAAGCTAAGAGATGAATCCCAGAGTTTGGCCCAGGAACAGCTAAGTGAGGACCCACAGACACTTAGAGAGGAAGCCACTGGAATGAGCAACTAAAAGCAACAGAACTGAGAATAAGGACCAGCAGATGCCAGCCACATGTGCCTTCCCATGTGACAGACATTGGCCTTTCTTTGGAGTCAAGGTATCTTTCTCCGGATATATTAGTTTGGACATTTTTAGGACCTTAGAATTGTAAACTTGTAACTTCCCCTTTACAAAAGCCAATCCATTTCTGGAATATTGCATTCCAGCAGCTTTAGCAAACCAAAACAACCACCAAACTGTTTTCCTGTCTGGGTGAACCCTGTAAGGTTTCTTAAGACCTAACCTTGAAAGTTCTAGTACCTCACTTTTCCACATTCTATTGGTCAAGCAAATCATTAAGAGAGTCATACCCAAATGTAAGGGAATTATAATTCATTCCTGTCAATGGAAAGACTGACAAAGAATTTGCAGCAATCTTAAATCTACCACAGAAGGCTTTGTTGGCACAAGCCCACCTGAACTATATGGATTGAATAAAGAGGAATAATGCCCCAAGGGGAAAAAATCAGTTCCAGTATCAGAAGAAAGTGGAATAGAAGATGAACACTATGATGTGGTCTTGTCCATACTGTTAGAAAAGACCAGCAGGAGTCTGTATGAATGTAGGGCTAAGAAAACTCTTGGGAAGTCTCCATAAGGGACAATAGATGCTCCAAGCATAATCAAGTAAACTGTTCTTTGACTCCTTGCTTTTAGAATCTTAAATGAGGGCTTTTGAGACAGGAAATCCAGCTCTTGGACTGGATAAGATTATCTATCAGATAACGGGAACACAAGGCAGTGAATAATGTTTAGTAGAATGGGGGTGGAAGGTAACTAACCTTGCAGCTCAGAACAGTGACTGGCAAGGAGCCACAACAAGAGAAGGACACAGCAGCCCAGGCAATGAGCCAGATGAATCTTTTCTCCTCCTTATGAGCAAGATGGGAGCAGAGAAAGAATTCATAGGAGATGATACGTAAGGCCTCTTATTCTTTAGGACTTCTATAACACTAGAGTTGTGGTATGTCTGACATTCATTTCTGGATACTTAATCTACATTTTCTCTTATCTGGTCCAGCCCAGCACCTGGAACACAGGGGATGCAGAGTGGGGAGGAACTAAAAGTATGTGTGTAGCTCGGGGATGGTGTTGAAGAGTGGATCTAGAAAACATGTCATTCTCGGGGATTGTGTGGGGAAGATATGAACAAGATAAACACTGGTTTATTATTATTATTGTCTCTCTACTGAATTTCCAGGCAATTGTGGCCTGGGAAAACACAGATCATATATAGAAACAGAGGAAAATAAAGAAATATTGCATATCCATTCTCACACTATCAAAAGACCATAATTCTTAGCCTGAAATTTAAATGTCATCATCAATTTATTCATTTGCTGAGATGTCATTTATATTCACCTGTCTGAAGGTCATGTACATCATTAAGACATTTCCCCTCTTGTCTGTGGGAAGAATGGTAAAAGGGAGATTTAAAGATCTCCTAAAATTTTAGATAAGACGCCAAAATCTTGGATGAGTCAGCATTTATAAATGGTCACAAGCAGACAAGAGTGGAAGTTATTATTAGACGTATATAGTTACTTCTTCCAGTCTTAGATTAGAGGGAGAGTGGGAGTGGAAGGCAAGAAGGCGGATGAAAAGTAATTGTTTTCACTTGGTAGTCAGATGACTAAACCTTCAGTTTTCAGTTGGATTCTTCAAGGGCAGAATTTCAAGTAGCTTTGTTCAAAATACCTTTCCAAGCCAGGGCTAATGTTTTATGATACATTAAACCCTTTACTAGTCTGAGGTATAATTATTAATAATGTCACATTTATTTCTTCAATTAATTGCTTAAGAACAAACCTGCCTAAATTAAGACCTCCAGTTCTCCTGTGTAAGTTCTCCTCATCGATAAGGTTAAACGTCCCGCTTAATACAGAGAGGTCAGTCCTGTTTCAAACACCACAAATAAAGACAAGTGCAGAATCCCATCTGTTCACTAGTGAATTCTAGTTTTAAAATACTGTTCCCGTACACTGTGCATTATTATAAATTGGTCCATACAGCCAGGTATGTCCTTGTTGTGAAGCTGCTACTTGTCTGAATCCTGATGCAGGCTGCAAGGTGCCTCAGACTCAATGTTTTATTTGTGAATTTTGAACATTCTATACTCGTATGCTTTATTTTTTCCCAAAGCCTGACTATCCTGTCTGGGAACCTGGTTCAAATGCTCTTTCTTCCTCAGCCGTATAGTCAAGTTTGTGGCACTTGACCACAAACATCCAAGCCCGCCTACTGAGCCAAGGTCTCCAATCCAGATTCCCCACTCTCTCACAATGAGCTTTTATTTTATGTTAGGTGATATAGTTAGGAATATTTAAAGCTCATCACAGGTGGATTTTGACAAAGTGTAAATTTTTACAAAGGGATCGATTTGTATATCCCAGTTTGGAGGTGTTCTTGGTTTTGGTCTACATTCTAGTGGGTGTGGACCCATTGTAAAGAGGATCTCTAGATGATGTTATTTCAGTGAAGGAGTGGCCCAACTGTATCAGGTTGGGCTTTGATATGGATTACAGGAGTACTTTACAAGCAGAATGAAATTCAGACACAGATAGAAAACCATGGGAAGAAGCCAGAAGTGTGGAACCTGGAGGAGAAAGGAGAAGACATCACATGTGCATTGCCATGCACCAATGACCAAGGATCACTGGTAGTCAGCCCTAGAATGCCAGTTTTAGGGAGAAAGCATTGCCTTACTGATGCCTTGATTTTGGACTTCTCCCAGCTTCAAGACCAGGAGCCAACAATTTTCCATTGTTTTAAGCCAAACCATTGTGTGGTACTTGTTTTAGAAAATGAGAAACTAAGACAATAAGAAAATTCAAAGCATCTTCAAGAGACAAAGCATTCAACACATCCCAACTCAGAGATTACTCAGGACAGGGAATTTAATATAAACATGATTAGGATGTTAATGGATCTAGTGGAGAAAATGGAAAATGGACATTAGCAGATGGGAAATTTCAGTAGAAAGATGGAAACTATAAAACAGCCAGGTAGAAATGCTAGAAATTAAAATAAAATAAGAGCAGAGATAAAGAATTCTTTCAAATAGCTTATCAGCAGACTAGAAACTACAGAAGAAAATATCAGTGGATGTATAAATAGATGAATAGAAATCATATAACCTAAAACACAAACAGAAAAAATGAACCAGAAGATCATGGCTGTGTGATCCTTTCAAACTGTCTAACATACATTTAATTGGGGTCCCAGATGGAGAAGAGAGCAAGACATAGGTGGAAGGATATTTGAAAAGATGATAGTCAATATTTTTAAAAAGTCAATGAAAAAAACCAAACCAGATATTTAAGGGCTAGGGAAAAAGCTCCAAACATATCAACTGTCAAACTACTGAAAATGAAATTTAAACTCTTGAAGGCAGCCAAGGGAGGAAAAAATACTGCACATTGATTTATTAAACAATCAGATTATCCATCTGAGTCGAAAAACACTTGTGACAGGCAATCTGACTTGAGGCTACATTTGTTACCCCATCCACATGCCATGAAAACAGAAAAACTGGTTTGGACTAGTCCTGGTATCTGGGGTCTGGGGCTTCTCCAAGGTCATGTCCTTTAATGATGTTGCTGTCATTTCTTGCAAATACCAAGGTTTTAACTTTAAACAATGAAATGGAGGCTGTCTCGAGGCCAGGCTTCATTGGTTGGAAAATGCAGGGTGGGAGAATGGGCTTATGAGTGAGGTGGGTATAGTGCTTTTTAGAATTCTGGTCTGTAGCTCCAGCATGAGGGCTATGGCTGCTGTGTTATGTTTCTTCTACAAAGGAGATGTCACTGTGCATGGTTATCCACAAGAGGGCAATAGGAGCATTAACCTATTTATAACAAGTTAAGAGATTATATTAGAAATGTCTTCTAAAATCCCACAAAGAAAAGCCTAGGACTAGATGGCTTCACTGGCGAATTCTACACAATATTTAAAGAAGAATTAACAACAATTCTTTAAAAGTTTTTCAAAAAATTAGAAGAGGGATGGAGGACTTCCTAACTCATGAAACTGGTATTACATGAATACTAAAACCAGATAAAGACATTAGGATTAGAGAAAACTACAGACCAATATACCTTATGAATACAGATGCAAACATCTTTCACAAAATACTAGAAAACCAAATCTAGAAACATATACCAATTGGGATTTTTCCCAGGGATGCAAGATGGGTTCAACGTGCAAAAATGAATGTAATACATTAAATTATCAATGTAATATACTATATTAATAGAATAAAGGGAATATACATGATCATCTCAATAAATGCAGAATTACATTTGATAAAACCTAACACACATTCATGATACAAACACTCAACAAAGTAGAAATAGAAAGGAGCTCCCTCAACTTGATAAAGAACATCTCTTAAAAAATCCATATAAATTCCAACCAAGTCAATTAGGAAAGGAAAAATTAAAAACGTAGAGATTAGAAAGAAGTAAACTGTCTGTATTTTCAGATGATGTGATCTTGTATACAGAAAATCCTAAGGAATGCACAGAAAAGCTATTACAGATAAAAAAAAATTAGAAAGTTTCAGGATATAAGATCAAAACACAAAAATCAATTGTACTTCTATACACTAATAAAGAGCAATTTGTAGAGGAAATTAAGAAAACGGTTCCATTTACAATGGCACAATAAGAATAAAATAGGGATAAATTTAACAAAAGAAGTGTAAGACATATACCTGAACAGTACGAAGCATTGTTGAAAGAAATTAAAGAAGACATAAATAAAGGAAAGACACCCTCTTTTAGCAGATTGGAAGATTTTATATTAAGATAGCAATACTCCCAAATTTGGTCTACAGATTTTATATAATCCCTGCCAAAATCTCGGTTGCTTTTTATGCAGAAATTTATATATTATTTATTTGATAAGGGTCAGTCTCTAGACTATATAAAGAAGTCTTAAAACTCAACTGTAAAAGGATAAATAATCCAGTTGAAAAAAAATTTTTTGAATAGAGGTTTCTCAGAAAAGATGTACAAATGGTCAATAAGCACTTGAAACAATACTTGACATCATTAGTAATTAAGGAAATACAAATCAAAACCACAATGAAGTAATACCTCACACCCACTAGGATGGCTATAATAAAAAAGATGGATGATAAAAAGTGATCAAGAGGATATGGAAAAGTTGGAACCATCATACGGTACTGGTATGAATGGAAAATGGTACAGCCACTTTCAAAGCAGTTTGGCAGTTCCTCAAATAATTCAACATAGAGTTACCATATGATTCAGCAATCCATTCTTAGATATATGCCCAAGAGAATGAAAACATCTGTTCATACAAAAACTTGTACATACATGTTCATTGCACTATTTATAATAGCTAAAATGTGATAAAAACCTAAATGTCCATGAATGGATACAAAAATGTGCTTTTTCCATATAATGGAATATTATTCAGCTATAAAAAAGAAATAAGTTCAGGTATTCAGTCAACCAAGAGGGTGGTAAAGGTGCTCCATCCAGAATGCATTCCCCTAAAGAATCTTTGAACACCTAGCAAAAATGGGCAGTCATCTATTTCAAAACTCTATAAAACAGTTAAAGGGTTGCCATAACTAGGTAAGTGCTAAATTTAAAAAAAAACAGCTTTAGAAATCATAGGAGAAGCTTATGGCATGTTTGCTGGCCCCACCATCACCTGCTCAGACTGCACTCCCATTGTTGGTCCCTGGCTTGGTCTGGAGGGTACAGAGTAACTCCTATGTACATACAGAAATGCCCATATGTTGGTGTCAGTCCATCAGTGGCAGCCTGAAAGAATGAACCAGAAAATTCATCTCTGGCCCACCCTACCAGAATAAGCCCTGCAGGAAGAAGCATGTTGCAGAAAATTAAGCAATATAAGAAACAATTAAATCAAAGCAGTCTGGGGCAAAGGATTATCAGTTTTAAGACATACATCAGAGGACCGAAGACAGTAGGAAAGTCTGTTTTGTAAGGAATAGAAGGGACATTCTGATTTCTGCAAAAAGAGGAAACCTAAGACAATGAGCAAGCACAAGCCCAGGTCAAGACACAGGCTCAGAAAAGATGGAAAGAACCCTGTATTTCACTTTTGCCTTGGGATGATCTTGATAGGAGTGCTAAACTCTGAAGAAGAGCAGGAGCCAATATAGAGCCAATTTGCAAAGACTATGAAAGTGTTCATTGCAATGGTTTGTTTCTTTTTGCCAGCTCCTGGCACTCAAAGAAATCTCTATCATCTCACTAGCTGAACACAAACTTAAGAAACAGAGAACTAAGGAACTCAATCTCAGAGTTAACCATTAAAACATTAAAATGTACAGTGCACAACAAAAGATGACAAGACAAACAAAGAACAGGAAATGATGGTCCTGCCAAAGGAACACGAAACATCCAGCAGCCATCAATTAAGAAATCAAGACATTGTACATACCAAAGACTTTTAAAAAATTGGCCTAGGAGATAAAGGAAAATATGGAGAAAGAACAAAAACATATCAGGAAAATTCTGAACTAACAGTATGAGAAAATGAGAATCTCAATAAAGAAATAAAAAGTTTAAAAAGGAACCAAACAGAAACACTAGAGTTGAAGACCACTATCGGTTTGCTAAAGCTGCTGTAATGCAATATATCAGAAAAGGATTGACTTTTATGAAGGGAATTTATTAAGTTAAAAGTTTACCATTCTAAGGCCATAAAAATGTGCAAATTAAAGCATCCAGAAAAAGATACCTTGACTCAAAAAAGGCTGATAGCTGTTACATGGGAAGATATCTGCTGGTCCTTCTTCCTGATTTCATTGTTTCCAGCTTCTGATGCCAGTGGTTTTTTTCTCTAAACATCTGTGGGCCTTCATTTAGTTTCTGTGGGATGTAACTCTGGGTTCTTGCTTGCTTAGCATCTCATAGATAGGCACATGGTGATATCTGCTGGACTCTCCTTCTGCAACTGTCTGTGTCTAGGCACACCGTCTCTTTGTCAGCACACCAAGAATCTCCAAATGTCATCACCTCTGTCAGTTCGGAGGTCTTTCCAAAATGTTTCCCCCTTTAAAGGACTCCAGTAAACGAATCAAGACACACCTTAAATGGGCTGAGTCACATTTCCATCTAATCAAAAGGTTACACCTACAATTGAGTGGGTCAATCGCTATAGAAACAATCTAATCAAAGGTTCCACCTACAATATTGAATCAGGATTATTGAACATGGCTGCCCCACCAAATTGGATCAGGATAGAAAACATGGCTTTTCTGGGGTACAAAACAATTTCAAACCAGCACAACCTTAATAACAGAAATGAAATCTTCCCTAGAAAGTTTCAAGAGTAGGTGGGATTTGGCAGAAGAAAGAATCAGTGAACTCAAAGAGAAGACAATTGAAATGAATCAAGCTGAGGAGCAGAAAGAAAAGTAAACATAGGCTAAGAGAACTGTGGGACACCATTAAGTTTACCAATATACACATTGTGGGAGTCCCAGTAGGAGAAGAAAGAAAGAAGGGGGCAGAAGGAATATTCAAAGATATAATGGAAGAAAATTTCCCAAATTGAATGAAAAAGATGAATATATTCACGAAGGCTGTTGGACAAAATATTTAAAATGCTGAAAGAAAATAATTGCCAGCCAAGAATTTTATATCCAGCAAAACTGTCTTTCAAAAATGAGTGACAGATTAAGATGTTCCCAGTTAACAAAAGCTGAAGGAGTTTGTCACCAGAACACCTACCCTACAAGCAGTGCTAAAGGAATTCTTCAGACTAAAAGGAAAGAACATTAGAGAGTGGATAGAAGTGGCATAAAGAAATAAAGAATTCTGATAGCGGTAACCATGTGAATCATTATAAATGCCAATATTATTGTATTGTACTTTTTGCTATGTAGCTCCACTTCTTCATTCTTAGGCATTAAAAATGCAAATGCATATAAAATAATGAAAAATCTATGATTTTGGATATACAATGTATAAAGATATAATTTGTAATAAATACAGCAAAAGAGGTGGAGGACAGAAGAATATAGCACAGTGTTTGTGTATGCTATTGAAGTTAAGTTGGTATCAAATGAAATGCAATTGTTATAGATTTAGAATGATAAATTTAAGCCATATGGTAACTACAAAGAAACTATTTCAAAACTTTACAAAAGGAAATGAGAAGGGATTCAAAAAGGTATACTAAAAATAGTCAAATAAATATGAAAGTAAGTATTAATCAAATAATTGAGGGACAAAAAGATATAAGAGTTACAAAGACCAAAGAGAAAAATGACAGAAGAAAGTATTGCCTTAGTAATATTACTTTAAATGTATTAAACTCTCCAGTCAAAAGGGAAAAACTGGCAGAATGGATAAAAAAGCATAACCCAATAATATTCTGTTTAAAAGAGATTCACTTTAAATTCAAAGACACAAGAAGATTGAAAGTGGAAGGATGGAAAAAATATACCATGCAAAGAGTAATCATGAAAAAATTGGAGTAGCTAAATTAATGTCAGGTAAAATAGACTTTAAGTCAAAAACTGTTAAGAGGGACAAAAAAGTCAGTATACACTGACAAGGGGTCAGCTCAGCAAAGCAATTATAAGAAGACTTGACAATTATAAATATATATGTACTGTATTGGTTTGCTAAAGCTGCTGGAAAGCAATATACAAGAAATGGAATGTCTTTTAATAAAGGAATGTATTACATTACCAGTTTACAGTTCTAAGACATCCAGAGAAAGATACCATGACTCAAGACGTGTATGCTATTGAAGTTAAAACTTCCTCAACATGATAAAGGGCCTATATGAAAAGCCCATAGCTAACATCAAACTCAAAAGTGAAAGACTGAAAACTTTCCCTCAAGACCAGGAAGACAAGGATGAAATTCAATATAGTACTGAAAGTTCTAGCCACAGCAATTAGGCGAGAAAAAGAAACAATGTCATTTGAAAGCGAAGGGAAGAAGTAAAACTTTCCTTATATGCAGGTGACATGATCTCATATCTAGAAAATCCTGAAATATGCATGATAAAATTCCTGGGGCTAATAGATGACTTCAGCAAAGTAGTGGGGTACAAATCAACACAAAAAAACCACAAATGAGTATTGTTTCTATACACTAGTGTATAGTAATGAACAATCTGAAGGGAAAATGAAGAAAAAAATTCCACTTTACAACAGCAACTTAATAAAATATCTAGGAATAAATTTAATCAAGTATGTAAAGGATTTGTATATGGAAAACTATAAGATATTGTTAAAAGAAATCAAAGAAGACCTAAATAAATGAAAGATTCTATGTATATGGATCGGAAGACTAAATATTGTTAAGATGTCAATTCTACCCCAAATTATTTACAGATTCAATGCAATGCCCCCCTAATTCCAATAGCCTTATTTGCAGACATGGAAAAGCTAATCATCAAATTTATATGGCAGTGTAAGGGATCCTGAATAGCCAAACTATCTTGATAAAGAACAAAGTTGGAGGACTCACTTCCCTGATTTTCATTTATTACCATGCTACAGTAATAAAAAAAAAAAGTATGGTAATGGCACAAGCACAGACAAATAGACCAATGGAATTGAATTTAGAATTCAGAAATAAATCCTCAAATCTTTGGATAATAGACTAATGGCCAAGTTTGCTCAGTGGAAAAAGAATAGTCTCTTCAACAAATGTTCCTGGAAAAACTGGATATCCTTTTGGAAAAGAATAAAAAATTAACTCAAAATGGATTAAAGACTTGTATATAAGAACCAAAACAATATAACTCCTATAAGAAAATATAAGGAAGCATCTTATATTTTCCTCATGGTAGGCAATGATTTCTTTGACTTTACACCCAAAGTATGAGGAAAAGAAAAAATATATTTACATAATGGCGTTTCATCAATGTTCAAAGCTTTTGTGCATCAAAGGGCTTCATTTACTTCAAAATTAAAAGAAAACCTACAGAACGGAAAAAAAAATTTAGAAACCACAAGTCTGACAAAGGTTTAACATCCATAATATATAAAGAAATCTTACAGGTAATAATAAAAAAGACAAACAACTCAATTTAAAAATGGGAAAAAGTTTTAAGTGGACATTTCTCCAAAGAAGATATACAAATGGCCAATAAGCACATGAAAAGATGCTCAACACCATTAGCCATTAGCAAAATACAAATCAAAACCACCACGAGATACCCTTTCACACTCATTAGAATGGCTATTAATTAAAAATGGATAAATTCAAGTGTTGACTAGGATGTGGAGAAATTGGAATCCTCTTACCTTGTTGCTGGGAATGCAAAATGCTGTAGTTGCTGTGGAAAATTGGCATTTCCTTAAATAGTTAAACATGGACCTACCATATGGCCCCACAATCTCACTTATAGCTATATACCTGTGCTGGTTTGAAAGGATTATATACCCTAGAAAGGCCATGTTTTAATCCTGATCCAATCTTGTTAATCCCTATTCAATAGTGTAGGTTGGAATCTTTAGATTATCTCCATGGAGATGTTACTCACCCAAATGTGGGTATTAACTTGGATTAGAGGGAGATGTGATTCCCATTCCAAGTGGGTTTTGATTAGTTTACTGGAATCCTTTAAAAGAGGAAGCATTTTGGAGAAAGCTTCAGAATGGCGAGATAGTGACACAGTCACGAGAACCACGAGAGCCCACACAGCCAGAGACCTTGGGAGATGAAGAAGGAAAATGCCTCTGGGGGAGTTTCATGAAATAAGAAGCCTGGAGAGAAAGCTAGCAGACATTACCATATCACTTTCCATTTGAGAGAGAAACCCTGAACTTCATCGCCCTTCCTTGAGTGAAGGTAACCTCTTATTGGTGCCTTAATTTGGACATTTTTATAGATTTTCTTTAATTGGGACATTTTCACAGCCTAGGAACTGTAAACTTGTAACTTAATAAATTTCCACTTTTTAAAAAGTCATTCCGATTCTGATAGAGTGCATTCTGGCAGCTTGCAAACTAGAAAAATACCCCAAATAATTGAAACAGGAGCTTAGATATTTGTAATGCATAATGGCTGCAGTGTTTCCATTTGGGGTAATGGAAAATTTGGTAATGGATAATGAAGGCACTAGTGCAACACTGTGAATATACTTAACACCAGTAAGTTATACGTTTAAATATGGTTAAAAGTGGAAATTTTTGGTTGTATATGTGTTACTAGAATAAAAAGTTTTTTAAATCCATAGGAGTATCCAACACTGTGAGCCCTAATATAAACCATGGGCTATAGTAAATAGTATAATGACAATATTTTTCATCAATTGTAACAAAGTTACCACACTAATGCAAAGTGTCAATAATAGGGAAAGCTGTATGGGTGGTGGAGCTATATGGGAACACTATCTTCTATGAGATTTTTCCATAAACCAACAATTCTAATAAGAAGTAATAAAAAAGAAATGATGTTCTGATACATGCTACCACATGGACGAATCATGAAAACGTAATGTAAGTGAAAGAACCCAACACAAATGACCACATATTGTATGGTTTCATTTTGATTAAATGTCCAGAAGAGTCAAATCCAGAGAAAAAGAAAGTAGATTAATGGTTGTCATGGACTGGGGGAGAAGGACTAGCACTTGACTGCTAATGGATATGGGGATTCTTTTGGGGATGGTGGAAATTCTGGAGTTCATAGTGGCAATGATTGCATAACATTGTGAACGTACTAAAACCACTGAATTGTACACTTTTTTTTGTATGCTTTATGGAGGGGTCACATTTTTGAATTGCACATTTTTTAAAAGGGTGGATTTTATGGTATGTAAATTATATCTCAAGGAAAACAAATAAATGGCTATGAGTAAATACAATAAAATAATGAACAAATCATTGAAAATATCTGATGGCATTGAGTCTACAAGGCAGATGGAATATGGCAGTGATTCTCAAATTTTTGTTTTTGTTGTTATTTGGGTTTTGTTTTAGCTTTGTAGTCCTTCCTTCAAACTCAAGTTTACACTATAATCCCAACATAAGCAGGTTAGCAATAGTGAAAGACAGCAGCAGGCTCAGAGTCTCCCTTCTTGGCTTTCTCCTCCTCCTTCAACAGAGAGCCCTTGGAGCTCTGGGAGATGTGGCTTGAGAAACACTGGCATATAGGTAAGCCATCAAGTCAGAGATACTAGGTTTCAATCCTAGCTCTGCAACTCACATGAATTGAGCTTTGACAAGTTGCTGAAATTTTCTGAGCTCTTTCTTTCCTATGTCATAGTACTCTTATGAAGATCAAGTGAGATAATGGAACTTGGCACAACAGAAAATGCTTCTGTCCCTGTGCTGGTTTGAAATAATGCATGTCCTCTAGAAAGGCCATGTTTTAATCCAAATCCCATTTAGTAACGGCAGAATAATCCCTATTCAATACTGTATGTTTGAAACTGTAATCAGATCATCTCCCTGGAGATGTGATTTAGTCAAGAGTGGTTGTTAAGCTGAATTAGGTGGTGACATCTCTCCAACCATTTGGGTGAGTCTTGATAAGTTTCTGGAGTCATATAAAAGAAGAAACATTTTGGAGAATGAAGGAGATTCGGAGAGAGCGGAGAATGCTGCAGCACCATGAAGCAGAGAGCCAGTGACCTTTGGAGATGAAGAAGGAAAACGCCTCCCAGGGAGCTTCATGAAACTGGAAGCCAGGAGAGAAAGCTAGCAGATGACACTGTGTTCGCCATGTGCCCTTCCAGCTGAGAGAGAAGCCCTGACCGTGTTCTCCATGTGCCTTCACACTTGAGAGAGAAACCCTTAACTTCATCGGCCTTCTTGTCCAAGGTATCTTTCCCTGGATGGATGTCTTAGATTTTACATTTCTATAGACTTGCTTTAATTGGGACATTTTCTTGGCCTTGGAATTTTAAACTAGCAACTTATTAAATTCCCCTTTTTAAAAGCCATTCCGTTTCTGGTATATTGCATTCTGACAATTAGCGAACTAGAACAGTCCACACCATGGCTCTCCTTGTACCAGCTGTTACCAGAATTGGTATTGCTCAGTTTGTCTTCTTTGTATGTTGAACAATTGAAGCACAGTCCCACCTCAGTTCCCTGCATAACTGTTGCCTCGACCTGTAGCACTCTCTTGCCAGCTCTTTCCATGGTGGCTCATTGACATTATTAGGTCTCAACTATATGCCATCTTCTCAGGGGCTCTCTATGGGAAACATCTCTAATGTACTCCCATTACTCCCAGTCCCCCATCTTGAGTCAATCCTTTTCACATTACCCATTTCCATTTTCTTTAGAATACTGTCTATGATTAGAAATGGTCTTTGATGTGTATTTGTTCTCTTGTATTATTGACTCCATCCCTTCAGGGTAGAGACATTGTCTTATATACCTCTGTATCTTGGTGCCTAAAATATGTCTTTCACAGAATAGGTGCTAATACTACAATAATATTAGTAAATGCATGCAGGATTGACATTTCTCTGTCATTCAACAGTGCCTTCCATACCTTTGGCGCTCAGAAAGTGTTCAATGAATCAACTTTATATAAAAATATGTAGGTGGGGGTATACTTGCCCTTCTCTAAATATGTAGTTGGATATTCTGTGGTTCCACTAACCTTCTTTTGAGGTACTAGGGTATAGAGAAGGAATGCTGAACTTAAAGTCAGAAAAATCTGGGTTTAAATCCTGAATTGGGGACTTTATAATTACTACAAAAAATTTTGAATATAGTTATGCAAAGCACTAGATTGAATATTTTACACATTATTCTATTTCATCTTATGAGTCATGCACTATAATCATTCCTATTTACAGGTAAGAAAGCAAAGACTTGTAATGGATAGGCATCTTGTTAAAAAATGAGTAGTTATACTTCTGGGAAGAAGGTGGAATAAGATAGGCTGAGTTCACCCCTGCTCCATAGAACAACAAGAGAAGCAACAGGAAAACAACTAGGACAGAAATTCAAGGGTGCAAGTGAACAGAGGGGGTCTTCTACACTCTATAGGGAGGTTCTGGATGAAAAGGCAGATGGAGAGAAGGGGG
>PVIY010017391.1:0-49550 GCA_004026745.1 Myrmecophaga tridactyla
GACTTTATTCCTGGTGTGAAGGGTTTTGAGTTGGAGCATGAGGTGACCCCATTTATGTTTTAAAAGGAAGCCTCTGGCTGCTGTGGGACAAGGACACTACAATTAATGCCCGTTTTATCTTCTGCCTGGATTTACTAGGTCTTAGCATTTCACCGCATTTATTTCTTCTCTCACCCTCCCTAACTATCTTCCTCCCGTCGGAGGCCCGTCTACACATACTCAGTTAATGCCCTCAATCAGAATCCCAGTTTTGCCCAAGAGGAAATTTAGGATCAGCTGAGAGGTAAGGGAAGTCCTTGCTTGAGGCCATGCCTGTGTGTTCAATCCCACAGGTATTAACAGAGGCTCCTTTTCCCGATCCCTCTGTCTGCTGCTACAACTCTCCTGTCCCCTCTGGCCCGTTTGCTTCCCACCTGGGTGGGGAGGTAGTGACCTGTCCTCCTGCTGGCAGCTGTGAGCTGGGGGCGGCTGGGTTGAGTCAGGTAGCCCTTTCGCTCACAAGTATAAGCCCCCATCCTCTGACTGAGCCTTTATCAGGAATAAAGGTGATATTTGGACCCCACATGTTTATCATTTTGTCTCATTTCTCAATTAGTTAAAAAAAAGTTGGGAAGTGGAGTGCTATGCTCTGACACCTCCCCCCCCCCCACCAGATCCCTGTGCTGCCGGGAGGGCTCGGCAAGCCTCTGAGACCCATTTTCTGATATCCTCTCAACTGCAGTCTCACCCTGGTGGGTGGCAGGCCTGAGATTTGAACCCTGGCAATTCTGATTCTGAGACCTGTGGCCCTACCCTTTAGGTTCTCCTGTCTCCTATAGGAATCCAGGTGATTATGTGACTTTGAGGGGGTCTCTCCTTAGCTTTTTATTACGAAGACTTTCAAACAGATAGAGAGGTTGAAAGAATAGTACAATTAATGCCATTTTATCTTCTGCCTGGATTTACTAGGTCTTAGCATTTTACCACACTCATTTCCTCTCTCCCTCCATCTCTTCCTTCTTCTTTCTCTCTACACTCTCTTCACCCATCTATGTACATATATTTGTGGTTATCGTTGTCATTGCCCTTTGTCTAAACCATTTGAATAAGTTTCACAGATCATGAGATTGTAGGGAACTTCTTAATAGGAGACTAAGCCCTGAGAATTTGACTTGAAAAAATGCTCAGAGGAGGTAATGGACCATCTGAAGAAAGGGCCAGGGAGAACGGGAAGTGTATCCTTGAGCAAGGATGAAGGACAGGGATTTTTAGACTAGCCTCGTAATGACATACTTGCCAACTCTGTGTTACCCAAAAGATCTCAAGAACATGTTGTGAAGAGTGGGTGGTTGGAATGGCACTCCAGAAAAGGGGAGCAGAGGGCACTGTTTTCCATCACAAGAATCCTCAACTATCCTGGTCCCTGGAGAAAGAACAGCTGCAGGGAGCTTAGTGGAAAGCCTCTAGCATGTTCTCTGAGGTTTCGGGTAGATAACCTTTATTAACTTGAGAAGGTCCCTTCCATTCCTAGTTTTCTGAGACTTTTTGTCATGAATGGATGTTGAGTTTTGCCAAATGCTTTTTCTGGATATACTGAAGTGATCCTGTGATTTGTGTCAATGTGTTGAATTACACTGACTGAGTTTCTAATGCTAAACCATCCTGACATTCCCATGAAAAACCCTACTTGGTCATGACGCTTTATTCTTTTTTTTATATTGCTGGATGTGATTTCAAGATTCCTTTTCTTGTAGTGTTCTTGTCTGGTTTTGTTAAGAGGACAATGCTGTTTATAAAGTAGGTTGGGGAATGTTCCCTCTTCCTCTGTTTCCTGAAAGAATTTGCATAAGATTGGTATTATTTTTTCTCCTTAAATGTTTGATAGGATTCAATTGTTAATCTTTGAAGTTTTCCTCTAACCCATAATCCAGTCCTGACACAGTCAGTACTTGTGCATATGGAATGAATGAATTTATGAGACCAAGATTTGCAAATTCACATGGCCTCAATGCTGGGCCAATAACATAAATATGTGAACCAGCAGAGCCTAGGAAGTGGGGAATAGGGAGCCTTGGGCTAGAGAGCAAAGATATTCAAATCCAAAATTTTAAAAACTTATTTGTGGCTCTACCTGTAGACGTTTATTTGTAAGCCCTGTAAGCCAAGCCCAATTCCATATTTGGTAAAATCAAGAGGAAGCTGAGAGAAGACACTTTGTGAACTTACTATTTTTAGAAATAAAAATGTGTATTTGTGGGTTTTTTTATGTTGATTCTTCTTTTTCTTCCTCACTAATCTTCTCCCTCATTCTTGCTACCATGGGGTTGTACCCTTTCAATAACGTATATTTTTAAGAAGCTTTGTCTTTGTCCAGCAAAGGTACATACTTACCCAAAGTGCAGTGAGTGGTGTGGGAAATATCTGGTGTGGTTCCTGCCAGCCCAGGCCCAGTTGGGATTCTTGCTGGCAATGCACAATACCTGGACAGCATTTCTTACTATCAGGACAGAAGTTTACATGAGCTGGAATTCCCTGCCTTGATTGTCTTGATATTTTTGCCCATACACACTGGTGTTTGGGGAGCAGATTCACTGAGAAGAAGTCCACAGAAGGCCAAAATAAAGTCCTTGCAGTCAATCATCCTAGGCTGTTGGGACCAATCTCCCCTGTCTTTTTCTCCTCTTAGTTTCACTCCTGGAAAGGCTCAGCCAACAAACCTTTTGTCCTGGGCTAGGTAGGGCCATGTGCTAGGTGCCGCTGGGCCCAGCCACAGCCCTGTCCTTGAAGATGCAGGACTGCAAACTGCCAACATAATGACTCAGAATCATCGAAGAAGATAAAATGAAATAAACTCCCACTCTATTTCTAAAGGCAAGGAAATGTATTCTACGGGTTGGAAATCTTTCCATTCAAAATTGTCAAAATAAAAAAACAAAGACTTGTCACTTGAAGGGATTGACTTCATTACGGAGGAAAATCACTCATGCAGAACTGGCCCTTTCCCAAACATACTTGATAAATGAGTCATTACTGCACGGTGTTTTTAAAGGGTAGTTGAAATGTTTTCCTATTGCTGTAGCACAGAGGGTGATATGGGCAGTGCAGTTCCTCATCTTAAGTTTTGATGGCAACTTCAGTGTCTAAAACAGTCTTTTGGGATCAGTTCTAAAGTCTTATGAATTCTGTGTAACTATTAAAAAATTCCGACTTGTCTCTCTCGTGTAGATCTCATATCTTGGTTTCTTTTTCCATTAAGGTTTAAAAAATATATTTTGAATTTTCCCTGGCATCAAAATGAAGTCATAAGACCTCAGAATCGCAAGCAGATGCTCTCCTTCTAGAGTGTGAGCATGGGGGTGGGAGTGGGATTATTAAAGTGCTTTTTGTGTGCAAAAAAAAGATTAGGCACATGAAAAAATCTGCCATAGAAAGTGCGCACATTCTCTGGGGAGTGTCTCAATTTCATTCAAGGTTCAGTCTTGAAGAGATAATGACAATTTTTAATATATACTCTTTTTTTTCTTTTTTAGTATGGGCTTGTTTTTATTTGTTTGCTTTTTGGCCTGAGTCTCCACTGTGACTCTAACTTGTGAGAATTTAAACCTGGAAAACTGGCATTTAAGGTTAGACATAAAAATATGAGATACCTCCAAAATTTTTCATGCTTTCTGGATAGTCTCCATTCCAATTTTTTTACACCAATAATGAACATGTGCTGGGAAGCAGTGCAGGTTGTTAAAAGTGCTTGCCAACATACTTCTAAAGCTAACCTCATTAGTGGAAAAAAAGAAATAGCATTACAGCATATTGGCCCCAAAGCAATTTACCCAATGGTTGGCTCTCAACTGTTTTTCATTAAATACCTTCCCCAAGGGCAGGCCTGGGACTGGCTCATTCCTTTATTTTCAGCCTCTTGCTCAGTGCCTGGCAGTATTAGGTGCTCAGTAGAAATCAGCTAAATGAATTCTTTGAACAGCCTCCCAAACATATGATCCATGCCATAGGGCAAAAGATGCCATACTGCCTTTCGAATTCCAAAATGGGCTTTTGAAACTTTTAACAGGGACATTGCTTTGAAATCCAAGAAGCTGCTTTGCCTGCTGGGAAACATTTCTGAAAGGGGAAGAAGAGAGCTTTGCTCTACTCTCCACTCCTCCCTCAGAACTTGTTGGAGCCAATGGAGTCCAAGACAATTTCTGGGGAATCCTGAAGATGGTACCGCTTATACCGTCGGAGCGCCCCACACCCAACAGTTGGGCCTACACCAATGGCGTGTGGTGTGTGGGGTAGAGGTAGCTTTGTAGAGGTCACAGCAGAGAAGACTTGCTTGTGGTTTCTAGAGGGAACATCCTTTTTTCTTCCCCAAGAAATGCTAGCCTTCTTCAGATTCTAGTGATATCTGAGGGATTCCACTCAGATATTTCCTCTTCGGAAGGTTCCTCTGACTCCCAGGTTGAGTTACATATCTCCTTTCCTCTGTGTTCCCTTGGACGCTTTAGTGTCTGTCTCTCACAAACTGATCACATGGTATGATTGCAATCCTCTCTTTCCTTCCTAGCTTGTGATGTCCTTCGGGAAAGAACCATATCTGGTGCATCTTTGTGTCTCTGTGACTTCGCACAAGATGTTCTCTTCTCTCCACTGCCCTGCCCTCTTTCCATCCAAATTTATCAATGTCCTTTGAAGATAATGTATCTTTTTTTTCTCCTTCTGGCTGCTCTTAAGACTTATCTTTGTGTTTGTTTTTCAGAAGTTTGACTATTCAATGCCTATGTGGTTTTCTTTGTGATTATTCTATTTGGGGTAAGTTAAACTTCTTGAATCTGTGAGTTGATGTCCTTTTATTTTTTTTTTAATTGTCCCTTCTCTCACTCCTCTCTTTCTGAGACTACATGACATGCAGGCTAGCTCTTTTTACTATGTCCCATGGGTCTTTTATTCTCTGGTTTGTTTCAGTATTTTCTATTGATCTGTCTTTGAGTTCACATCTCCCATATTCTATTACATTTAAATCTGCATTAAGCCCTTCCAATGAGTTCATTTTTCAGTTATAGATGTTAATTCAGCTCATTTTCTTTAAAAATTCCAATCTCCAATTGAAAACCTCCTACTTTTTCTTTTTTCTTTTTTTCACTTTTTCTTCTATTTTCTTTACCTACAACTTCTCATTACTGGTCATATTTTCTTGACACTTTTCATGTCTAGTAATTTTAATTGAATGCTGGACATTGTGTATAAAAAGCAATGAGATTCATTAAAATCAAGAGCTTCTGTGCCTCAGAGGACTATGTCAAAAAGATGAAGAGGCAGCCAACTCAAAGAAAGTATTTGAAAATCAAATATTGGATAAAGGTTTGATATCCTGTGTACCTAAAACATTTTACAACTCAACAACAAAAAAGCAAACAACCCAATTATAAAATGGACAGAGGATATGTCTGTGATTCTTTATTTTTTTATTTTTCATTTTTTTTGCATGGGCAGACATCGGGAATCAAACCCGGGTCTCTGGCATGGCAGGCAAGAACTCTGCCTGCTGAGCTACTGCGGTCCTGGACAGAGGATAATAGACACTTTTCCAAAGAGCAAATACAAATGGCTAAAAAGCACATGAAGAGCTGCTCATCTTCATTAGCTATAAAGGAAATGCAAATCAAGACTACAATGAGATACCACCTCATACCTAGAAGAATGGTTGCTATTAAACAGACAGAAAACTACAAATGCTGGAGAGGATGTAGAGAAATTGGAACACTTATTTACTGCTGGTAAGAATATATAATGGCACAGCCACAGTGGCAGACAGTTTGGCAATTCCTCAAAAAACTAAATATTGAGTTGTCCTATGACCTGGCAATACCACTACTTGGAATGTAGCCAGAAGAGCTGACAGCAGTGGCACAAACAAACATTCGTACACTGATGTTCACAGCAGCACTTTTCACAATTGCCAAAAGATGGAAAGAATCCAGGTGCCCATCAACAGACGAGTGGATAAACAAAATGTGGAATATACAAAGAAATATTATGCGGAAGTAAGACAAAATGAGATCCCAAAGCATATGACAACATGGATGAAACATGAGGACATAATGCTAACAAATGAGTCAGACACGAAAGGACAGATAATGTATGATTTCACTATTATAACCTAGGTAAAGGTAAACTCAGAGGCTTATAATATAGAACATAGGGGACCTAAAGTTACACAGAAGCTAGAGTTGGGGGAAAAGTTGAGCTAGAGTTGGGGGAAAAGTTACCCAATGAAGTTAAACTTAAAGGTAAGGGGCCACATAAAAGTGATGGTAGGTAACTAGTAGAGTTATAGGTAACCCTGCCATATTAAAGGTGAATATGATTGAAAGGGAATGTATCCCACTGATTAAATCTACAATTATAAATAAGTTCTCGCATGAACTCCTTCCAAAGGTTTGACTTTGTACAAAGAGCCAATAACAGAGGGGTATAAGGGAAAACCAATATTGCATGCTATGGCCTATAGTTAACTGGAAGACAGCAGCCATGCCACAGCAATACCAGGGGTAAATAATTGGGCAGAAGGGAAAAGAGATTAGAGAGGTTTTGATTTGATATTTGGTGAGGCTGTGTTTATCGGTTCTTTGCCTCTTAGGACCAATAAAAATTGTCTAAAATTGAGAGTGCTGCTGATTGTACAACCAAGTGAGGACCCTGTAAGACATGGCTTGTTTATTTTGGACATTATCCATGATGCCCAATGGATGGAGGGGGCCAAAAGGTACAATGACTGAGAAGCAGAAAGGTGAATTGTGATACATTTATATGATGGAATATTGGGTGGCTACAGAAAGGAATGACATCATGAGGGACACAACAAACTGAATGAAACCTGGGGACAATGTATTATGCAAAATAGGCCAGAAACAAAAGAACAAATATGCTATAGGCTCAGAAAATACTTACAAGAAAATTGTAGCCTAGATTGTAAACTCTTATAGCAGCCATATTTAGTCTGAAGTTGTAAGTATTTTTCTAGATTCTGAGACACAGAGCTATATGTGTATCAGCTGCTATTTTCCTGGGACTTCCAGTACCTCTGTGACACCTAAGATTCAGAGCTGAAGCACGGCTACTCTGGAAGTCAGCAGTGCTACATACAATAACATTTCAAGTAACCAAAAAAAGATACAAGGCTTCAATTAGAGATAAAAACGAAATTCATCTGGTTAGGACTAAGATAAACCAGAAAGCAGGGCAAAGGATGAGTGTATGTAATCTAGAGCTTCACCTACTTGTGTGAGAGCAAAGACAGAGAAGTTTATTGTGTCTAGAACCTAAATTTTCTGTAACACACAATCTAAGTCAACTTGTCTGGATAGCTCATTTAAACAACCTAAACACATGGAACCCAGAAGGGGAACAAGGCCTTGTAATTCTGTATAGCTTACCAGACTAGGGTAGGCTGATAATTAAAAGTATTGGTCTAATCCCTTGAAGGACTGGAGAAAAAAAAATTTCCCATCTTGGAAGCACCTAATGCTCTCTCAAACATTAAGGACTCCCAAGAAATAGGCCAAGTCCTTGAGTCTGAAGTTTGCCCTTATGAAATTTATTTCTGTAGTGGAGAAGCTAAGATTAGCTATAATTATGTCTAAGAGTTTCTTCCAGGAAACCTCTTTAGTTGCTTAGATGTGGCCTCTAAGCCCAACTCTGTAAGGAAAATCATTACTCTCCCTCTTACAAGGGACATGATATTCAGAGGTGAGAGTCTCCCTGATAATATGGGACATGACTCCCAGGGATGAGCCTGGTCCTGGCACCATGGGATCAATAATGGCTTATGGGCTAAAAGGGGGGAAAGAAAGGTAACAAAATAAGATAGCACCGACTAAGAGAGTTCAAATAGAGTTGAGAGGCTATTCTGGAGCCTACTCTTAGGCAAGCTTTAGCTAGCTATTACTAATTGCCATGGTATGCCAAGCCTCAACCAGCATCATTCCTGTTAATCCTAAAGGACACCCACGGCTCCAACTGAGACTATAAATGTTTCATGCACTAAGATTACTTTTCTGAATCCATTACCTCCAGAGGGTTCCTCAGCCAGATAAGCCCTGAAACCCGGAGGGGCCAGCCTCCCAAAAAATATCAACTAATTCTATCCTCCTATCCTGTTTTATTACACCCCTTTTCAACATGAAAAATTTAGAAAGGGCATAGCCCAAAGATCCTTATAGAGTGGGTGATGATTCAAAGGAGGAGGAGATATAGAGAGAAGATAGGATTTAACGAATGAGTATGACTGCTGAATCACTATATTGATATTTCTTTTAGCCTCCAATGTTTTTGAGCAGCTGGAAGGAAAAACCTGAAACAGTGGAATGGTAGCACATACCAAACTATGAAATCTGTTCTGTAGCTGCTTGTTGGAGTGTGCTTTGAAATTATTGCTTTATCTTTTCCTCTTTTTTTGCATATATGTTATATTTCACAATAGAAAAGTTAAAAAATAGATAGGGAAAATGTATCTTAAGTACAATGCATACATTAAAAAAAAAAAAAAGAAAAAGAAAAAGCAGAGGCTCCAGGGGATGGGTTTTCCTTTATTCTTAAAAAAATATTTATGTTTAAGTAAAAAAAAAATACAAAACTGTCCCTATTGGACAAATAGGGTGAAAGGCTTTTCACTACAATCCCATCAGAAATTGGGCAGTTTTAGTCACGCTAAATCAGTCTCTGTGTTTCCTTGTTCCCAGTCATGCCCTGCTAGGTTTGGAATGAGGGCTTGGTGAGACCGCCTCTCCACAGCCCTGAAAGATGCCTCCTGCCCAGGTAGCTTGAAAATCTGGCAAATGCATCGATAATCACTGTCTTTCAAAAAATGTTGTCCTAGCTCTCCAGTTGCCCACACACCACCAGAACTCAGCAAATATACTCCAGCGGGAAACAGGCTGTGCATGTGAATCGCCTCTGCTCTGTTTCCCTGCTCTGTTCTCCCAAGTGACCTCTCAGATATTTGCTGGTTTCTCTTTCCCCCAGCACAGGCCGCCTGCCAGGAGAACCCCAATCCTCAGCCTTTAGAAATAACAATAGCTGGAGATTGTCAGCTCATTTCAGAAAAGTTCTCCTGCCTCTAGAATTTAATCTGTTCTAAGCCTCATCGCTTCCACAGCTCTCTAATGCCTTCAAAAATATAAAAATAAAATTTTTGTAATTTATATGTATTTTCCCAATTGGAGTGGGAGCATTGTTCTGTGTTGATCTGCTACTTATTCCACTGTAAATCACTGAAAAAAGAACGTCTCCTGCATGGTGCATCCACTAGTGCTTTAAAAAATATTTATGCTTCAATAAAGAAAACTAAATGCAAAATTGCATCTCTAGCATTATTACAACTGTAAAAGTCATTTATGCACTTGAACAACAACAAGGGATCATGGAAAATTAAGCCTGATAGATTGGGAGAATGGGATTGTGGGTCAATTTTTCTCTGTGCTTTTGATTTCCTTTGCTATGATTAAAATGTGGCTCATAGAATTTTTGAGACTGTCATTTTGAAAATCCAGGCTTGGCCCCTGTGGCTCTGCCTGAGTTCTACCTGCAGGATGGTGCTCCAGGCTCTTGTAAGTGGAAACTACCCATCCCCGCTCCCTCTTCTGACTCTCCCCAGGAGATTCCCTGCTCTTGTGGAATGTCCTGCCCTAGTCTTCCTCCTCATTAAGACTTTAAAAAGCTGGGGACAACTCTGCAGCTCCCTACGTGAGACATGACTCCCAGGATGAAAGTCTTCCTGGCAATGTGGGCCATGACTCCCAGGGATTAGCCTGGCTTGGCACCGTGGGATTGACAATGCTTTCGGACCAAAAGTAGGAAAATAAATGTAACCAAAAAAAAAGGTATCAGGGGCTAAGAGAGTTCAAATAGAGGCAAGAGGCTATTCTGGAGGCTACTCTTATACAAGCATAAACTAGATATTGCTAATTGCCAGGGTTTGCCAACCCCCAACCAGCATCATTCCTGTTAACCCTAAGGAGCACCAGGACTCTACCTGAGATGCTACAAAAGTGTCACACACTCGGTTTACTTTTCAGAAACCTACAGCGTTCAGGAGGTTCCTAAGCCCAATACATCCTGAAACCCAGAGGGTCTAGCCTCTCCAAGAATATCAACCAGTTCCATCCCCCATCCTGTATTGTTGACACTCCCTTTCAATAAGAAGAAAGTTAGAATGGGCATAGCCCAAATACCTAAAATACCCTAAAGATTGGGAGAAAGGTCAAAAGAGAAGGAGGTGTTACAACAGAGAAGTTAGGACTTGTCAAATGAGTGTGACTGCTGAATCACTATATTGATATTTCTTTTAAATCTCCAGTCTCTTGGAGCAGCTAGAAGGAAAAAGCTGACATTGTGGAACTGTAACCCATACCAAACTCTGAAATCTGTTCTATCACTACTCTTTATAATGTACTTTGAAATTTATTGCTTTTTTATATCTATGTTATATTTCACAACATTTTAAATGTTAAAAAAAAATTTAATTTAATTTAATTTAAAAGCTGGGGATGTTGGCCATATGAGTTTCTGGTGTATTCTCTAGTGTTTTCAGGGATCGAGCTCTGGACTCGGAGCTTGGGAGAGTTGGGGAAGCACCAAGCGCTGCCTCTCTCTGGCTGGTGAGACACTGGCCTTTCTGAACCCCAGTTTCTCCATCTGTAAAGTGGGCACCAGGCACTTACCATGCAGGGCTGTTTGAGGATTCAGGGCTATGCTGGGTGTGGTTGCCAGATCTTGGCGAGTCTGCATTTGTACCATGAGGCCAGGTGACCTGCAACTTTCCTTGCTGATGTGCATGAGCACACAGAGGCGGAGCCACTGGTGGAAGGATGCACGGCCCGGGGACCCTGGGGTGGCCTGAATACATGAATTCACGCACCAGACTTTTCTGCTCATTCTCCATACTCACACAGAAAACTGAATGCTGGCAAACGCAGGACGAATGTGCACTTTTGCTAGGACAAGTCCAGAGCTGGAGTCCCTGAGATAAACGAGATGCATGCCCACCTTTTGGGGGACAGATGGGCAAAAGGTGATGCTAGCACAGACTGGTGAGTGCAGGGCCCGTGGGGAGGACCTGGGAAGCCCAGACGCAGTATGCAAGGAAAGGAAGCCTGCACCCCAACAGCCACCTAATCTTATCCCCACGTCGGCACACTGGGGCACTTCATGTCAAATCCCCAAATCCCGGAGAGAGTTAAAGGCTGTTGGTGGTCTGGAACATAAAGGCGCATGCAACGTGGCCATGAAAGAAGCCAGCCTTGTAAACTGAATTCCAAGACGCAGATCGACTTTCTGGTTTCGGAATAAACGCTGCAAATTTTACAACGGGATTGAAACCAAAAAACAAAGATAAAGTGGGAATCTATGGCAAAACCCACCACCCTGTATCAGACTGTGCCCCTCAGGTCTTGAAGCTTCTGTTTGTGACTGGGGAAGGGGCTCAAGCTGAGATGTCCCACTGCCAACATTACATGTCTCCTGAGAGAGCCGTGGACACTTGGGGTAACTTTTGAAAGGTGAGAATGAGTTTGATAGATAAGGAAAGACCTTTCAGGTGAGGGAAAGGCAGCTACAGACAAAGGGAGGGTTGAATGGGAATTTAAGAATGTTTCATCCCCCAGAGTGTAAGTCCATGAAGATAGAATTTTTTGCGTGGTTCAGAATTTCTGTCTGTTTGGTTCAAAATGGCACAGATATGCACAACACCCAGTGTAACTAGCACATAATAGGTGCTCAATAAAATATTTCTTGAGTGAATGAATGAATAAATGAATGAGCCATTTGCTGGGTATTGAAGGAGAAGAGGCTGAAGCTGAGACTGAAGAAAGCAGACAGGGGAAGGCATCCTCTGGCCTTTTGTGCCATTCGAAGGTCCCAGTCTCAATCCTGCAGCCACCAGGGAGCTGGCAGAGGCGCAGCGAGCTCCGTTTGCGTCTGTCCCGGGTGTGTGGGTGGGAGAGGCGGGCGTGGGGCTGACCAGACTGATTGCGCAAAATGCCACACCCGGGACAGTGCCACAGCCTCGCAGCCCTCGGGACAGCCCAGAGGCTTGGCGCCTGCATTTTGTGGTATGTAGAAGGCTTCTCCAGGCTACGCCCACTCTGGCCACCAGTGCAAATGGGAAACAAACATGAGCAAAGCCAAACAGTGGGAGGCGTGGAGCAAGCCAGGGCTGAAAAAGCCAGGAGCACGCAAGTTTTGTGATGTCAAGAGGAGGCCCCCAGGGTGCCCTGGGCAGAGTATGCACTTGGGGACAGATAGAAGGACTCCTGAGCAGACTCTGGACCCCCAGGCTTCCCTCTGTAAAATGACACAGATTCCCAACTCACAGGGTTACACGAGAACTGAGTGAGCTAATGATGTGCCGGCACCTGGCCTGCTGCCCGCCCTTGGTCAGGGCTCTGGAAAGACATCGGTGAATATTTAAACACGATGATGGAAACTCTAGGGCTGCCTGAAGATGCCAAGCTTCTCTCCAAACCTTTGTTGCTCTTTCTGCCTCTAGTGCCTTTCCTGTCCCATCTCTGCTGGCCGAACTCTTCATACTTGCTCTTCCCAACTGGAGTTTCAGAATCTCCCTGGAGTCTTCCAGGCTCAGCGCTGTCTACCACCCCCTCCTCCACCTCCTCCTTCTTCTCCTTCTTCTTCTATTTCTTCTTCCTCCTCTTCTTCCTTTTTTCCTTCTTCCTCTTTCTTTTTCCTCTTCTTCTCCTTCCTTTTCCTCCTCCTCTCCTCCTCTTTCTCCATCTTCACTAACACCTATCAAACACTTTCCACGTGCCAAGCATAGGGCTGAAAGCTTTACACACATTCTGTCACTTAAACCTCTTATGAAGGAGGCGTCTTCATCCTTTTTGTGGAGAAGCTACTGAAGCTCAGGGCAGGTGTGCGGTCTGTTGAAGTTCATCCAGTGAGCTCACCGGAGCCATCAGGAGACATTCCCAGGAGTGACACCGGTGGCCGCGGTCTCCTTCAGGGTCCCTGGCACCCCACGCACACCAGCACAGTCCTGGTGATTTTCCTTTATGGTTTGTTTCACACATTTGTCTCCACCCAGAAGACCAGGAAGTGAGTCTCCTGAGAGCCAGACAAGCACCCACTAGCTCAGAGGCACTGTGCTCCTTCCTCTCTCTGCCCGCCCCTGCACGTGCCATTTCCTGCCTTCTTCCCTGACTGTCTGGCAGACTTCTCCTTAGCCTGCTTGCTCCCTGCAGGCCCCTCTTCTCAGGCCTCCCATGGGTGTCCCTGGCACTGTAAGGGCCGGTTGGTCCAAGCCCAGTTTGGGGAAAGCCCGTTGGGCGCACTCCTCACTAAGCAAGGCAGGGGCTTCGTAGAGCTCACAAGCCACGAGCCATCACTCCCTAAAACACAAGTCAGTGCAACAGATTGTTGCCTTGCCTTTGTCAAACGTTACCGATGGAGACTCTGCACCAGCAAATTAGCTCAGTGAGTTTGCTTTGGTTGCACAGACCCATGTGGCGCCACCATTGTGAGGCTGGAACCTAGGAGGAAACTTGGGGCCTTTAATCAGAACCGTTTGTCCTTCCAGCGAACAGCAGGTGTCTGGGTCAGTTAGAAAGAGATGCTCATTAGAGCAGCGTGTGCCCTCTGACCCATTCATCTCACTTCTGGGAATCTGTCCTGAAAGAATACTCCCCAATATGGAAAGGCTTATGAACAAATAAACTGTCTTTGCAGTATTTCTTTTAACAGAAGAAAAGAAAAACAAAATAAAACAAAACTGGAATCAACCGGAATATCCAAGAGAAGAATGAGTTGATGATGTTTTCCCAACTTGGTGGCATTTTACTGCCCACTGAGAAAGAATGAATGACTCTGAAGGCTATTGAACAACACGGGAATGTTTATGATCCAATGCTGGGCTGACCGAAGAAATCAGGTTACAAAAACATGTCCCCTGAGATCAGCTATGTAAACTATGCGTGGAAAATACCGAAAATAAATACACTACAATTCTGGTTATATTAGGAGGGTGGGATTATGGCTAACTTTTGTCTCCACCTTCCCAAATATCTGCAATGTGGTTATGGTTAAAAGCATAGTATTATGCTAAAACCAGAAACAAAGAAACAATGGCTGGTTTTCCTAGGGCAGAGTTGGAATTGTGACTTTATGGAAAAACAAGTTTTACAGTAGTACTGGCATGGCCTATTTAACTTTATCTTTCTCTAATGAAAAAGTAATAGATGTACAGGGTAAAACATATTCAGTACAGGAAGGTATATAAATGCCACCATCCTAATGAAACTTTCTTTCCTTTCAATATTTTCCCCATTCCTCTTCACAGAGCCTCACATAAACACAATTTTACATTCTGCTTTCATTTTCATTTTTATTTAAATATAACACCTCTGTTACAATAGTCATCGTATTTATAAATTTAAGGGACTACATGATCTTCCATAGAGGGATGTATCATATACATTTACTTAACTATTCCTCTACATAAGATTTTAGTTATTTACATCTCCAAAAATTTATGTTTATATTATAATTAGAAATCTCATTGCAATAAATGTAGTTGTATACAATGAATACGTAAAATCTTGTAGATTTCCTTTCTGTCAGCAGAACACATTAGAAAATGATGGAAAAATATGACAATAAAAATGACAAAAATCACAAAGCAATTAGGACTGGAGATAGATCTATATAAAGGAAAATGCAAAATGTTGACAAAGAATGATATGACAGCAGGTCTGTATTTTATACATGCTATTTATTTATACATGCTATTTCTGTAAAAAACCAACTTCTCTAATAAAAAAAAGAAAACTGAAATAATTGGAGAGGCAGTCGTGTCATGGATAGAAAGAATTCATGAGTAAAGATGCTAATTCTGTCCAATCTCTTTTAGTTGTAATGAATGGAAACAAACCTCAAGCAGAAAAGGGGGTTTAACTGAAGGGTTTCCCCAGAGCAGGGGAAACCCTGCTCCGCCACGCCACACCCACTGTCAGGATCTCATTACATTTTTCTGTTTTCTGTGCTTTTGTTCCTGTAGCACAGGAGCTTCCTTCTGCAAAGTGGAGTATAGCGCCTCAAGAACTATGTTTTAACATAAAAATAGGTGGTGGTGGTTTGACCTGGCTCTGCTCTGGTAATTGTTTTTTCTTTTTCCAAGTCCCTAAACTCTCAGCCCCTGAGTCTGCTTCTCACCCACTCACCCTCAAGACTGGGGGACGCCTCCTCCAGGAAGCCCTCTTTGACCACTTCCTTGGCTCTCTCACAGCCCTCAGGGCTCCCTGGGTTACCACCAGTGCTGGTGGTGTGCGGTTATCACAAGATGTTTTCTCTCTTCTCCCCTGAATCTGGGGGAGCCCCATGAGGGCAACAGCATGCACACTGAGTGAGGAGGAACAGTCCGGAGAGCTGTGAGTCCAGCACTGCGCTGTTGGGAAGGCCCAGGTTGGAGGGGTGCAGGAGTTTGAGGAGAGAGAGTCTACGGTGGGGCCGGGTGGACCCAGTGGCAATTCCCATTTTGGGTACTGTTTGGAATCCTCCTGTTTGGAGTGACCGTCTTGAAGGGATGAAATTCTTTCCATGGTTACTGCCCTGTCACATGGTCCCTGAGGCTGGGGGTAGAGAGATTCCTGGCCCCAGTGCCCTCTCTTACGCACTGACGAAGCACAGTTTTCACACCCCATCTTTCTTAGGCACCACCTTCACTTTCCTAAGGCCAGAGGCCACAAGCTGGCATCCCATGGGCTGAATTTGACCACAGATACACTTGAAATCGTTGCCAATTGAAAAACAACAACAACTAGGAAACATCATGAAAACCAATCCAGGTTGCAGGGTTCGCTTGACAAAGGTCAAGCGCTTACACCTCCCTGCACCCAGTGGAGCTGTGCAGGGCCCCGTCCTTCCACCAGGAAGGACAACCTGCTCTCCAGGCAACCACAGGCCCCACCGCTCCCTACTGCCTTCCCAAGGCAAGATGCCAGGGTCTAGGCAAGTGAGGAAAAAAAAAATGATGTGTTTGTCTGGACGCCACGTCTTTATCAGAAGTGTGAGGAAGAATGATAGAACTAGAGGGTTTGTATGTTTCCAGAAAAATGGAGACAGTATGTTTCTGTAGAAGGAAGAATATTCCTAAAATGTTTAATTTGCAAACCAACAGAGTTTATCTTATAGCTAGCCAGATTCACTCTGTAGATATCTTTAGTTTTGTTCTTTTAAATTGAGGTATAGATTATATACAATAATGTGCAAAAATCTTTTTTTAACTTTTTTTATTGTGTAATATATATACAAAGCAAAGAAAGACAAAAGCAATACTTTTCAAAGCACTCTTCAAGAAGTAGTTACAGGACAGATTCCAGAGTTTGTCATGGGCTACCATACCATCATTTCAGATTTTTCCTTCTAGCTGCTCCAGAACGCTGGAGGCTAGAAAAATTGTGAACACTCACATACTAACCACCTAGATTTTATAAATTTAACATTTTATGAATGTGCACAAATCTTAAGTGTACAGCTCTTTGAATTCTTATGCATATTTACTTTTCATGCACATATGTACACTCATATATATATAAAATGCACTCACACACATGCGTCTGTGTTTTCTTCCACCACATCAGGAGATAGAACATTTCCAGCATTCCAGAAGCCTTCTCTCTACTCTCCCACTCAATACCACCCCACATAGGTAAATGGTAACTGCTATTTTGCTGTCTTTCACCATAAACTATTGGTGCCTGTTGCTGAACGGCATAGAAAGGGAACCATACAGCATATGCTCTCCTGTCGGATTCTTTCACTCCTGTACGATTCAGTCAGATCATTGCATGTGGCTATATTCATCATTTTTATTGCCATGCAATATTCCATCATATGAATAAACCACAATTTATCTGTCCTCCTTTTGCAGACATCTTGGTTGTTTGTTTCCAGATTTCGCCTGTTATGATCAAAGCTGCTATCCTGTTCTCACTGGCGCCTTCTGGTGGACCTGGGTGCACATTTCCAGTGAGGACGGCCGGAGGGAATTGTGGCGTCATGGGCTCTGTACATTTCAGCTCTAGTAACTCCTGCCTGTTCACACTCTGCTCTTTAGCTTTTGAGCTCACAGCTCTGGCCAAACCTATGGGTTTTAGCAAATCATCCCCTTCTTTATACATGCTCATTTCCCCCACCCATGCGGGTCAGGGTGGGACAGACGGCGTGGGAGTGGGATGTGCCTGCCGTGGCAACTGAAAGAAATCCTAGCCATCTGTCAGCTTTGGGGGGTACACTGAGATGGCATGTGGCTAATCAGTGGTGACCCCTGGGCAAGGAGGAAGGGAGGTGGGATTTCCACGTGCTGAGAGTGGTGAGGAGTGGAGAGGAGGCACAGAAGGTCAGGGGTACACACAAGATCGGAGGGTGGGGACGGCAGCAGGACCCACACTGGGTGTCAGGGGATGGCAGAGCTTCTGGCCCTGCACGGCACCTCCCTAGGCCTCAATCTCCTCGCGTAGGGATTGGAGGGTGCCCACCTCGGGGCATGACTCTGATTTGAAGTCATGTTTCTCTTACTGCTGGTAGGAACGTGGCTTTCCCCATTCACACACTCAACGAGGAGTTGGCTGTGTTCAGTGAATGAGGCCAGAGCAGACAACTGGGAAGACAATCCCTTTCCTCAGGGCACTCAAAGTCTGGTGGGTGGGTGGAGACAAGAACAGCACATCAAGGGGAATGAAGAAGTACAAAGAGGGACATTGTCGTAAAAGAGCTAGGCCAGGCCAGGCCAGGGGACCTCCAGACCTGGGGACCTGGGGTACAGATGGGCAGGAAAGCCCTCTCTGAGGAGGTGGCATCACGACTGAGACCCAAAGGATAGGAAGAGCCAGTGGGCAAGGTGGCAGGGAAGAGGGAGGAAGGCGCTCAAGTGTTCCAGAAGCTTTGCAAAGGCCAGGGGACTGCTTTGCAGATGCAAGGGGCAGGGGTACGGAGATGCAGCTGGCGGGGTGGGCAGGGGCCAGGACCTGCCCACTCACTCTTAGAAAACCCTGAGGGAGGTAATGGGCAGCAGGCAGCAGACACATGCAACAATCACAGGAGCTTTTGCTCCAGAGGCTCAGCAGCAGCCAAGGCATTTTTTTCTGAACTGGGAAGATGCAGCCCACATGGGCTGATGATTATCTTTCAAACAAATAGCTATTTGTTATCAAGGGAGAGTGGCGAGTTGTTCTGCTCCATGGATAGGATAAAGCTGGAATGTCACAAGGAACATAATAAATGACTCTCTGCTTGGAGAAGATTCTCCTTGGAATGTGTCATCTTGCCCCGGGCCTGGGGTCAAATGACCAGGGCCTCTGCCTGCACTTAATACCCAGGAGCCTCTAGGGGGACCGGTCCAATCTTGTGCAAGCCACAAGCAAGTGTACTGCTCATGACTGATAAGGATCCATAAGGAAAATGATTAGAATTCAATAGCAGAACAAGCCAGTTCCTCCTAATAAAACAGTACACTCTCTTTGATCAGAGAACAGGGACTGTACAAGTGAACATGACTTACTTTTTGTTTTGGTTGTCAGGAGACTCAAGGCCAAGTTTAGGTGTAGCAGTTGTATCACTCGAGGTTTCTTGTACAATTATTTCTCCCCGCCTCAGTTATTCCCCCCCACCCCAACAAGGAAAATCAATTTTGGAAAATTAAAAATAACAAAAATTTCAGTCCTGATTCTCCTAGTCAAATATAGCATCCCCTTTCATTCAGCTTCCTTTCTATCTTTAGCCTCATGAAGTGCAGCTTTAGCATAGTAGTTATCACAGAATGTACCCAGAGGCACACATACAATTTTGTTTTGCATATTTTCACATAATATTAGTCCAAAAATACATTACCGTTTGTGATGGTAGACTTCATGTGTCATCTCGGCCAGGTGATGGTGCCCACTTGTTGGTCAAGCAAGCATTGGCCTGACGGCGGCCGTGAGGACATTTCGTGGACTTGAATCCTCAGTAAGTTGGTCGCCCTTATGGCTGATGACATCTACAATCAACGCGGGAGGCTGCCTTCAGCTGTGAGAGAAGTTCCATCCCATCTTTAAGGGAGAACTGACGGAGAAATTCCATCCCATCTTTAAGGCTTTAAAGGGAGAACTGATGAGTTCAGCAGTCAGAAGGGAGAATTTCCTTCTCTACCTCAGCCACCAGCTTCTCCTGGGGAATTCATTGAAAGCTTCATTGTAATTCCCAGTGTGCAGCCTGCTCTGTGGACTTTGGACCTGCCAATCTCCACAGTTACATGAGCCAATCCCTACAATAAAACTCGTAATTTTAATATTATACTTTTTTTCTGCTCATTCTGTGTCGCTGGAGAACCCTGACTAGGACCATATTTCCACTGAGACATCTTATTCTGCCTTTTCAACAAGGGTGCAGCTTCCCTTCGGATCACCGATAAATTTATAGAGTTGAATCCAGCATAAATACCACAGATGGATATTGTTGGACATTGCATTTCTTTTTTTTTTTTTTTTGCTGTTTTTTAAATTGCCTTTTCAATGGAGAAATACATCATCTGCTTTTAAAATAACTCTTGAAAAATACAAGGAGTACAGATACTATAAAACAAAGCAAACTTCAGTCATCAGATTCTACATACAGCATGCGAAAAACAACAGTCTGATCTTCAGGTTATGAAAACTAGAATTAAAAAGTCACTACACAAAAAAGATCCAAGGGACACTGCATTTGTGCTAGATTTTCACAGTTATTAAATAATTCTGATATTCACAAAAACAAATGAGTAAAGGATATGAAAGAAATCATGAAAAGAAATACAAATCTCTAAGAAGCACATGAAACATATTCAACCTCAATAATGGCTAAAGAGATATACATTGTAACATTTGGCCTAAGGAAATAGTCTAGATTAAATGACCACATTACTCTGCTGGAAAAGGAGTGGAGGGGTGTGCCTTCCCATGAATGTGAATTTGTCAATTTCTCAGAAGTCTCATTGGATAAAGAGGCTTTCATCCCTTTAGCCCAAACTCCGTGCATGTGGGGACTGAACAGCCCTTGGCAGAGGGATGGAAGAAAAAGCCAGCATGGTTCACCCATAGTCTGGATGATGAGACTGAAACCCAAAGCAGAAGGACTGATGGTGGTCACAGAGGGAGGCAGTGACAGGGCTAAAACCTGGGTCTCCTGACTCCCAGCCCAGCCCCATGCACTGTGTCATGCTATTAGAAGAAGGTGGAAGAGAAAGAGGAATATGTGCTGCTAGTCAGGTCAACCCTGGTCATGTTATCCTGCCCAAACAGGCTGTCCTTCTGAGTCACTTGCACGCTCATCCCACTCTCCCCTCCATCCCTCCTTCACTGACCAGGATCCTAGTGTCAAGAACTGTGCACGGCCTGAGAGTCACCCTAAATGCAAGCTAACAAGCTGCCTGTGCCTGTTTCATGATGCGGCCAAAGACATGAGACTCCTGGGTCAGAGACAAGGGACTTTATCAATGATGGTAAAAGCAGAGTAGCCAGAACTTCAATGTGAGGCTCATACCCATGTCCTCCAAGTCCCATGGGAACAACACAAAGGGTCCACCGTGGATGCCTGCACATGCAATTGACTGCATTGTAGGAGAGGAACCCTGAGCTGTAGGAATTTACTGTTTCAAAGTAAGCCTGTCTAGAGGGAGACATTACCTCATCTCTCAAGGTTGCTGCAAATACAACCCTGAGAAGCAGACTGGGTGCAGAGCGGCCAGAGCCATGTCTTCTTGGCGTGCCCAGCAAGAACGTGCAGGGAGCTCAGGCCCCATAGCAGATTACCTCTCCCAACACTGGGGTGCAGACCACCTGGACAACAAGACTCATGGGCCTTTAATCTTCCAGTGGGTCTCTGAAAGTGTGTCCATCCAGAACTGGAGAAAGGCATGGAATTAATTTCCTAGGGCTGCTGTAACAGTGGTCCACAAACTGGGTGGCTTAAAACAAGAGAAATATGTTTTTCACAGTTCTGGAGTCCAGAAGCCTGAGCTCAAGGCCTCAGCAGGGCCGTGCTCCCTTTGAATGTTCTAAGGAATAATTACTTCTGGTCTCTTCCAGCCTCTGGTGGCACCAGATGTTCTTTGGCTTGCAGTTGCATCATTCCCATCTCTGTCTCCATCTTCACATGACTGTCATCGCCCTGAATGTCTCTGTCTTCACATCACTCCCTGTTCTCCTTTCTGTGTCTTCTCCTTTCCTTATAAGGATGGCAGTCATGTTGGATTTAGGACCCCATTAATCTAGGATAGCCTCATCTCAACGTGAATGCATCTGAAAAGACCCTATTTCCAAATAAGGTACCATTCACAGACACTGTGGATTCAGACTTCAACCCGGATCTAACCAAAATAGGCCCTCTAGACATGTGCAGTAGCTTAGATTTTAACCTATAAGTCACCTCCCCTTCATTATAATACTAAAAATCATGCCCAGCATCATATTAAGGCTGCCATTTTCTTACATATATTCTGTGATTAAGCATGTAATAAATTTGCACATAATCATTAAATCATTTCTACATTATCTGGGGCCATTGTGTTCATTATCCTAAAATCTGTCCATCTTTTAATTTGATCCAACTATCAGAATTACTGCAATTCGGGGAGACAGACTTTTGGGCCGATAGGCCATCTGTTCTCCTGCTTCATGCCTAGCAATAAACTTTTTCTCTCTTTGAAATCCTGGTATCTCAGGTATTGGTCCTTTGAGGGCAATGAGCAAAAGAATCTACCACCTTTGTGCAGTAACAATTTGGTGACTCTGGCAGGGACAAAGAGATCCTAAGAAGCAAGGAAGCAACCTGCCCGAGGTTCTGGGGCCTTGGTAGAACAGGAAAGTGTGGAAATGAAGCCTTCTGCAGCCACTAGATGTTCTTTGGTCTCGAGGCTCTGCAACCAGGTTTTCTTTGTTCTGCTGGCACTCTATATCCTTTTGGTGCCTTAAGAAGTTTCAAAGAGAGTTCCGAGTCCAGACATCTGACTGGGTGTGTGGGCCACCAGAGTAAAAGCGGATCGAGGAGTTAATATGACAGCTCAAGTTTCCGTGGACCAGGCCGAGCTTTAAGGCCTGGTCCTGCTTCCAGAACAATATCCTTTACTCTGACCTTTACACCTTTCTGCTTTCTGGGCACCATTCTCTATGCGGTTTGAAGCCCTGACCTGAGTTGGAAAGTACTGAGAAATAAGTAATCCAACAATTAATCGGTGTTCAATGAAATTAAGTAGGCCTGCTTAACTTCTAGCCAGTATGTTACCTAAGTATAGTAAGGGTCTAACGCTTGTTTAATTGTTAATCGGCGTATTAAGCGTTTAATACCTCTTTAATTGTTATTTGCTGTATTCAGTCTAGTTATTAATTGGTGTGCTACTTAAATATAATAAGTGTCAAGTGTCTGTTTAAATTTGTTAGTTGGTTTCTTACTGCATTTGTAATAGTCAAATGTTCCAAAGGGTACTGATTACAGAAATTCTTTAAAAGGGAAACTTTGGGCTGTATTGAAAATTAGAAAGATTTTAGTTATGAGTGTATGAGAAAAAGGTTTATTTCTGTAACATAATCTGGCCTCAATATGACTTAGATTCAGGAGAGAAATGGCCTGAGAGTGACTCTTTGGAAAGAAACTACCATTAGTTAAAGTTAGAGGTATAATAGTTAAAGTCATTCTGCAGAAGGGCAGAAATGGGGAGAGATGATGTATATTCAATCCTTTATTTGTTTTTTCAAAGGTATTACTGTGCTTCTGTTTCTTGTGTAACTAACTTTCTATTTGTGTCTGTCTCCCTGTTCAATGTATATTCTCATGTATCTGGATGATAATATTAAATTAACAAAAAATGTATCTTAAAGAGCCCTCAGTCTTGGGGGTTGTTCCTATAAAACTTATCCTCACAAAGGATAGGCTAAGCCTACTTAAAATTAGGCCTAAGAGTCACCCCCAGAGAACCTCTTCTGTTGCTCAGATGTGGCCTCTCTCTCTCTCTCGCCAACATGGCAAGCAAACTCACCACCCTCCCCCTCTTTATGTGGGACATGACTTTCAGGGATGTAAACCTCCCTGGCAACGTGGGACAGAAACCCTAGAAGTAGCTGGGACTCAGCATCAAGGGATTGAGAAAACCTTCTAGACCAAAAGGGGGAAGAGAGAAATGAGACAAAATAAAGTATCAGTGGCTGGGAGATTTCAACAGAGTCGAGAGGTTATCTTGGAGGTTATTCTTTCGCATTATATAGATATCCCCTTCTTAGTTTAAGGTATATTAGAGTCGCTGGAGGGAAGTGCCTGAAACTGTAGAGCTGTGTTCCAGTAGCCATGTTTCTTGAAGATGATTGTATAATGATGTAGGTTTTGCAATGTGACTGTATGATTGTGAAAACCTTGCATCTGATGCTCCTTTTATCTATGGTATGGACAGATGAGTAAAAAATATGGATAAAAAATAACGGGGGAACAAATGTTAAAATAAATTGAGTAGATTGGAATACTAGTGATCAATGAAAGGGAATGGTAAGGGGTATAGGAGAAAAAAATAGGGAGAACAAAGGTTAAAATATATTGGTAGATGGAAATACTAATGATCTGTGAGAGGAAGGGGTAAGGGGTATAGCATGTATGAGTTTTTTCTTTTTCTTTCTATTTTTTTTTTTTTTTTTTCATGGGCAGGCACCAGGAAATGAACCCGGGTCTCTGGGAAAGCAGGTGAGAACTCTGCCTGCTGAGTCACCGTGGCCCACCCTTCTTTTTTCTTTTTATCTTTTCCTGGAGTGATGCGAATGTTCTAAGAAATGATCATGGTGATGCACACCATACCATGTGATGATATTGTGAGCCATGTTTGTACATTGGTTGTACACTAAGTATGGAATGTTCGTATGTTAAGAATGTTTGTGTTTGTATGTTGTTTTGTCAATACAAATAATTTTTTTAAAAAAGAGTTCTATTAGAATTGCTTAAAAAATAAATAAGAGTTTTATATACATATATAAATTAGTACTCCTGAAGTCCCAGAGAGAAAGAAAAACTCTCTGGGCAGCAAGGTTCAAAACCTCAGTTTTGTAATTACTGTAAACAAACCCGGGCATTAGAAAGAAAACACCCCTGGAATTTCTGTAAAGCAGCAGGAGACCGCCAGAGGTCTGCCTCTGGAAAAGGCAAAGACCTTTTTCAATTATCCAGGTCACAGCCTTAATCAAAATAGAGCTAATAACTGAAAATAGTTAAAAGAACGGCATAGAAACTTTGAAATTCCCCAGCCTTCACCTAAAACTTTTAGTGTTCAACAATTGCCTCATTCTTTCTTACCTTGTCCCCAGGGCCTAAGCATCTAAAACAGCCATGAGGGAAGGGCTGGGGGAGAAAGATAGGGGAGGTGTGGTCTAGAATTATTTTTACCGGGCCCAAAGGGTTAGAAATAGTAGACATAGAAGAAATGACGCAGAATAATCCTTGTTTGTTAAAAATTATTTTTTCCAGTAATACCTTTGGAATTGTAGCCATAGTAATCAGATCATTATTTAAATATGAATAGCCTTGGGATAGAAGTAACTGGATAAAATCTAATTACCAAAATTCAGTAAGTAAAATGAAAGGTCCTTGAAAGCTATAAAAAAAATTCCTGGATTTAGGTTTGGGATAAATTAAATAATTGCAGTATATTTTCCAGAACTTGATGCACTTTTAAGGTTGTTTGTGATTTTAGGACATTAAAAAGATTTTTTTAATCTCCAATAAAAGGAATTTTATGATGACTTTTTGAATTAAACAAATACATTTTTTACTCTGCTTGGGTATGTTCTCTCTAAATTTATACAAGCTCACTGATAATATAATCTAGTATTATAAGTACATTCTCAAAATTCCTCTTAAAAAAATAGCCTAACTATACAGGTCAGGTTATATGAACTGAGCAATGTACTTGGTAATGATGACACGTAAAATGAGAATATTCTAATGCTTCAAATATATCCTACTTTTTAAATCAGTTGTTTAGTGAGAAATATAAATGAAAATTTTTTACAACTTTTATTACCTGGATTTCAAACTAAGTAACTAGCAACTTAGTTACTTTGATATTTGTTACCTCAGTCTGCAGAAGAATTTGAATTTGTAGTGGCTTTGTTAACATCAGTCAGTATACTTTGTTAGTAAGTGCTGTCATGAATAGGAAGACATAATTCTTAGCTTCAAAGAGTTCTATTCTAGTTAAAATATACATATACTAAGCCATAGCATAAGTCAGAAGTAATAAAAGAATAAAAATGCTGGAAGAATTTGAAAAGCAGACAAAGGATGACCCAAGAAAACCTCATGGAAGAGATGATACCAAAAGACCTTTAAATGAGAAAGCAGAATTTGAATAAATAGAGCTCTGGACTAGTTTCTTTTAGAAGCCATAACTTAACTTTGTGAACTAACATATTATGGTATTATTTAGCATTTGGAAATAATGTTGAGAAAAATTTGAGGTTTTTTTCTGGATATAAAAATCTCGTAAATATAAAAAAGCTGAATATATTTCAAACTTGGGGCTTTCTGACCTTTGAAGGTAGTGCTGGATTGGACTGAGAGATTTCAGGCATATTGTAAAATAATCATTTGTGTTTTGAGAGTATAAAATATATAAAGGCCTGGCTGTGTTCCAAACCCAAGAATAAATTTCTTCTTTCTTCCATTATTTTGTAGTGTCACTGTCTCTTCTTCCCTTCATGAATACTGTTATTGGAAGGAAGTATGCATGTTCAGAAAGCTTTGTGAATTTGTCATCAAATTTATTTCTTATTATATGAAGTCTGGATAAAGAAAAACTTCAAGAGGGATAGATATGGAAAGTTGTAGAAGGTTTGAGGAAATGGATTTTGTTTGTGATAGTCATTGTTGACTATAAGCCCTGAATGAATATGGAGAGCTACAAAAAAGCCTATTAAAGTGAATTTTGTCTGTCGAAGTCAATGCTGACCCAAAATTTAATAAGTCTGTTTAGCTTATATTTCAAAACAAAAGACAGCTTTTTGTGTCAAAGCTAACAATAGAATAGAAAATCCACTTTAACCACTGTAATACTTCCCTAAGGGTATTCACACTATACTAAACTTTAGTTTTCTCCATGTTATAATAATGTGGATTGTTAGTCTGCCCTTAATGTAAAGTTTTTAAAAGTTTTTCTTTATCATCTGAGTACTCTGTCTAGAAAGCAAAGACTTTACATAGGAATACTATCCTTGTTAATGTGTATGTTGGCCTTATCATCCTTTATTTCAAAAGACAGGTCTTCCCACTTTTAGAGAATAACTGTTAGAAAGAATTTGTTCTTTCACCTTGTAAAAGTAAAGTGCTAAAATAGTTTAACATACTACATGGGAAGTGTTAGGGAAGTATTACAGTAGTTAAAAAGAATTTTCTATCCTGTTGCTAGCTACATTTGTATGGGTAAAATGTTATCCATATATTTAGAGACTGTATGAAATTCCTAAAGATTTGACAATATTCTCACTGCCCGTGTTATATGCTGTTACTAATCCATATGATGTTAGACAACGGTATAATGTCATTTGTCATGGTTTTAGTTATTCTTAGAAAAAAGCTACAGATCATAAAAACATCCAAATTTACTTGTCAGTTGCACTGCTTTGCTCTAACACTTCTTTAAAAGTATATGTGGTCAGCTATGGGTCAGAGCTTTATCTGCAACATGAAGAAACTTTAAAGGAGAGGCAGGACAAATATATAAATGATATTTCATCTGTTAATTAACATAACTTTGGTAAACGTGTAAAGGTGAAACAAGACAAAACCTCTGGTATGGTGTGTCAATATAAAACAACTGTCAAATGTTTTTATTTCTGGATGGTTTGTCACTATAAAACAACTAGCAAATGTTTTTTATTTCTGAAAGTAACTTCATTTAAAATGCTTATAAAAAATTAAGGCTTACATTGTAAGCTCTTACAGCAGTCACATTTAATTTTGAGCTCTGTTATTTCTAAATTCTGAGATGCTTTGCTCTTTGTATAACCTGGTAGTTCCCTGGAACTTTAAGTATCTGTGTGACACCTGAAACTCAGAATTAGTTTTCCAGCTCTGAAAGTCAGCACTACTCTACACAGCAACTGTTTAAAAACTGAAGAAGAGATTCACATGATTAAAGATGTGAATGAAACTGATCCTGTTAAAACTAAAGTAAATCAAAATAGAGGGTAAAAGATAATATTGTCTGTTTTTTAAAACTTTAACTTTTGTGTGAGACCAAAAGTAAAGATGTTTTGTAGCACATATCTAATTTAACCTGTCTGGTCAGTTTATTTAAACAAACTAATTCAGTTTTATTTGACATGAGACCTAGAATAAGGAATAAAACCTTAATATTCTGTACAAGTTAATGTTATACCTCAATGCATTTCAGAATATTTTGGGCAGAAAACAAGAAAATATTTGCAAAGTTCTTTGAGGGACTGGAGAAAGAATGGAAATACTGAACTTCCCCACCTGGGGAATTCATATTTTCTTAAGCAATAGGGGCTCCCAATTTAATAAGCCAAAGCTTCAATCTTGAGGCTTGCCCCTATGAAAACTATTTCTGTAATAGCGAAGCTGAACCTACTTATAACTAATGCCTAACAGTCATTCCCAGAGAACATCTTTTGTAACTCAAATGTGGTCTCTCTCTCTCATTTTCTCTAAGCCAAGCTCTCACCTCCCGCCTACATGGGACATGACTTCCAAAGGGGAAAGTCTCCCTGACAATGCGGGACATGACTTTCAGGGAGTCATGGCCCTAGAATCGCGGGATTGGTTGACCACAAGGGGGAGAAGAAAAGAAATAGAGTTTCAATAGCTAAGAGATTTCAAATTGAGTTGAGAACTCATTCTGAAGGTTATTCTTACGCAAGTTTCAGCCAGATGTTGCAAACTGCCACAATATGACAAGTCCCAACCAACAGTGTTCCTGGATATCTTATAAAAGTTTTACTTATCAAGTTTATTTCTCAGAGGCTTAAAGCCTCCGGATGGTTCCAATGCCAGAGAAGCTCTGTAACTCTCCAAGAACAACAACCAGTTTCATTCTTCTGCCCTTGATGACAACGCCCCTTTTCAGCCATGAAGAAGTTAGAAGAGTCATTGCCAGTTTTCAACTTTACAGCCTCGTAATCACTAAAGACAGCCCCAAATTTTTATGAACAAGGGTCTTGGGTCAGCCCAGAACTAACCCACCCCAAGTCCAAAGTTATCTTAATAACCGAAGCTGGATCTAATCAAAATGGGCCCTCCAGACGTGCTTGGCAGCTTAGACTTTAATCCTACAAGTCATCGACACCTCACTATAGTACTAAAAATCATGCCCATCATCATATGAAGACCACTATTTCCTTACCTATGTCCTGTGACTAAGCATGTCATCAATCTGCACATGCACAATAATTACATCACCTCTAATCACATTATCTGGGGCCATTGTGCTCATCATCCTAAAACCTCCCCATCTTTTAATGTTGTGCAACTATCAGAATTAGTGCAGTTTGGGGAGACAGATTTTTAAGCTGACAGACCATCTGATCTCCAGCTTCACGCCTAGCAATAAACTTTTTCTCCCTTTGAAACCCTGGTGACCTAGGAATTGGTCATTTGAGGGCAATGGGAAAAGAATCTACCACTTTTGCCTGGTAACACATGTACTCCAGACAAACACCTTTTTAAATCGAACCCTTTCCTGTGGCTGTGAACCGGTTGTCAGTAGGACCTTTTGATGAGGTTGCTTCAGTTAAGAAGGTGTAGTCCACCTTAATCAATATGGGTCTTAATCCTATTACTGGAGTCCTTTATAAAAGAATGACACACAGAGAGAAAGCCACAGGAAGCAAGAAGGTGAAATGAAGGGAAACGCAGAAGAAAAGGGAGAGACCAGCAGAGGCTTCCATGTGCCTACCCATGAGACATGGGACAAAGTTCACTGGCAGCCAGTCTTCAGGAAAAAAAGCATTGCTTTAATGATGCCGTTATTTGGTCATTTTCCTGGCCTCGAAACTGTGAGCAAATAAATTGTCATTGTTTAACCTGACCCATTTCATGGTATTTGCTAGGAAACTAAAACCGTACAGTATGTGTCTTTTGTGTCTGGCTTCTTTTGCTCTGCCTTATGTCTGTGAGATTCATCAACCCCTTTGTTGCAGGAGTGGCACCTCAGTCCATTTTCATAGCTGCATAGTACTCCAACCGGTGAATATACCACAATGCATTCATTCTACTGCTGCTCCTGGAGAGCAGTTTTCAATTGAAGCTGTACAGGGCTGCTATCTACTAGCACATGTGGTAAGTGTTCCTAGGAGTGGAACTTCTGGGTCTTGAGATCTGTATCTTCCTCTTTGTGGTGTCCTTGTAGGTTTCTCATCTACACTAGTTTTTTGTTTTTTCAGTCTATTTGTGTTGTCAACAGAGAAATTCCTCCTCAGTACCCACTGAATGGTGGTAGCCATGCATTCTTATACAAAAAAAATGTGTCCTGCAGGCCCCACTGGAGGCTGCCTCCTTTGAGGGCCTCCGTGATGTTCTGGGAATCTCTTCCCTCTGGGCACTGGCCGTACTTTGTGTCCCTGGTTAGTCCATCACATGCTATGTGTTTTGGGATGTCTGGAATCTGCCTGCCTCACCTGAGGGCAGAGCCAGGTCACAGCCTGGACATGCCAAAGGTCAGCAAGGGACATGCACTCCCCCGGGGGTTCTGGGTGGGAAGGGGGCTGCTGGGAACTCCCAAGTGGGCACCACTTTTATTCACCTACCCCCCACCCCCCACCCCCAAAAAAGTGCCTCAGACTCTCAGGCCCGACCTCCTGGGGAGAGAGGGGGAGGGGGCCCTAGCTGCCTCTCTGTGGGGTCTGATGGAGCTAACCTTTGAGACTGAGCCCGCCCCTCAGGCCCGCGGGTGGGGAGGGAATCGGGTTTCACTTGCGCGGGGTGGGGGCTGCATCGCCCAGGCCCAGGCATCTCTGACCTCAAAACTCATCTCTTCCACTACGCCCCCAAGGTGTAAGTTTTGGGGTGCCTGCCCCCACTTCCAGATGTGGGGCCAGCGCCCCCCTCGGGTCAGGAGTGGGGAGTTAGAGAAGGGGGGGTCCAAATCTCTAAGTGGGAGGTGGTCTGGGAGGGAGGGAGGACTGCGCGGCAGGGGTGGGCCCCGCCTGGGGTGGGCCCCGCCTCCGCCGCGCCCTCCCCCGCGCCCTCCTCCCGGGCGGGATAATTGAACCGCTCCGCGCCCGGCCCAGCGCGTTGGCTGCAAAGGCTCAGCCTGAGCGTGGAGCCCGCGCTGCCCCGCCGCGCCGCACACAGAGCAAGACACCCGACCCTTCGGCCCCTCGCGCCCGGCGCCTTTGTCTGCTCTGCCGCCCCTGCCCGCCCGCCCGCCAGCCCCATGGAGCGCGCGGCGCCTTCCGGCCGGGTCCCGCCGCTGCTACTGCTGCTCGGCGGCCTCTCGCTGCTGGCGGCCCAAGGTAGGGGTGCGGGAGTGTGTGTGTGTCGGGGTGGGGGGGGGCCAGGAGGGAGGGGGTGGGTCCCCGAGACCACGGCCCGGCTTTGGTGTCTCCTATACTGGGCCTACACTCTTTGGAAGTTCTGGAGCCGTGTGCGTTCCCCAGAGCTGGGCCCCCAGCGCCACCCTTGGATTTCTGAGCCGCACCACCTTCCAGGCGGAGGAAAGATTCCCTCTCCGTCACCCCAGCGCTGGCTCACGTCCCTCATCACCTCCTCGCTGACTGGCCAGACTAAGGGACACCCTGCCTTGGGGGACTTGCTTTGAGGGCAGGTACTGCTACCCCAAATACATTCTCCTGCACATCCCAGGCCCCATCCACCCTCCTGCCAGAGTCCTGGCAATCTTGCAGCACCGAAGGTCCCCCCTCCCCCCCCACTCCCCCAACCCCACCCCACACCGGGTCATGGTGTTTACCCAGCCTCCCTGGGGCCATGCACTTTGCACAGATGTGCCCATGGCTGATTTTATTTTCTCACTGTCCCCTCACCCCACCCCCAGGTAGAAACTCTCGTACCCACCTTTCTGATGAGAAAACTAAGCTTGAGCGTTAGGAACAGTAGTTTCCTCAGGACTACCAGTCATGAGGGGAAGGAAGCAAAAAGGAAGTGGCACCCTGAAAATGGGGAGCGGACATGGCCACGGTCACCTCATCCCTGCCCACCCTCCTGGGACATAGAGAGCCTCAGGCAGCAGTTCTATCAGGCCCCGGCCCAGCTGGTACTAGGGACAGGCTGCTTCCAACACACTGACCCATGAGCAAGGGGGAAGGGGTCTCCACTGGCAAGCGCATGGCCACAGCCCCCAGCGCAGAACAGGCAGCTACTGCATGGTGAGAGCTCAGGCAACTCCGTCCTCAGGGTGGGTGCTGAGTTCCTGGGGGGTTGACTGCGAGGCCCTGCAGATCAGAGCTGCCGCAAGCGAGCAGGGCCGTGACCTCTGACCTCTGTGTCAACTGGTGACTTATCTGGGGCCATTAGCCAGGCCTTACCTTCTTGAAGGCTTTGTTTCTCCTGGGGACTCAGGCCCAGACAATTGCCAGGACCACCCTGGAGTCCCCAGATCCATTATCTCTAGTTTAGTTTAGTTTCTTTAAACTCTCTAGTAACCACTCTCCTCGGTCAAAAGGTCATTTGTCTCAACTAACGCTCCTGGGGATCCAAGGAGGAACCGAGTGGGAAGAAGAGCTTTGCCGAAGTTTCTTGGCTCACTCACTGCAGCAGAACTTTGCAGAGCTCTGGGTGTTCTGAGCTCTGTCGCGGGCATGTCCTGGGTCACGTCTCACCAGGGGGACGGTGCAGGGAGGCACAGGGCACTGCGCTGGCACTGAGAACTTTCCCAGCCCCCGGGGAGCTTGAAGGGAGCTTCTAGGAGGAGATGGTGTTGGCAGGAGCCGGCAGCGGGCAGGGGAGGAGGTGTATTCCGGGCACAGCGGATATTCAGGTGACCATCAGCTGGAGCGAAAGCCCAGAGAGGGACTTGGAGTGGGGAGCACAGCAGGCTCCTATTGGAAATGGAATGGACCCCAGAAACGCCCACATTTTACAGGTCCAGGGAGAAGGCAGAGTTCAACTCTTTAAGCCAGAAAGACTCCCCAAATCTTCCGTCACTTCCTTTCTGCCTACTGTGTAAGGAAGGCTTTTCCCTCTCCAGTTTTTAACTTTGAATGAACACACCGAAGCTTCCTAGACCAGCTGGCGTGCTCTTCCTGTCCGATGGATTGTAAGGCTTTACCTTCTTAGAGAAGGTCCTAGTTTGAAGGGTTAAAAAGAAAACTCTCAATCACATGCTTGGGGGAGAACAACTCTTTTGTCCCGTGGCCCTTTCTGTTTCCTTTGGTGTGATCCCTGTTTTGAGTTTCAACAAATTTAGTTTGGCACGGTTTGGGGGAGAAGTGTTAGAACATGCCTCGTTCCTTTTGGGGGCTGCAAGCTCAGAGGCTGGGAGGGTCCCTGGAGCCCTGTAAGGCGGTGGTGACAGTGTCCCAGCCCTACAGAGAGCAGTGGGGACCACCCAGAACCAGACAACTTAAAAGTGGTCATGGAAAAGGCAGTCAATGGGGAGCCCATCAGCCAGCCTGCCTATACGCATCTGGGATCAGGCCCCCAGAGGCAGAGGGGCTGCTGATCTTTCTTGCCAAGGGGCAGAGACAGAGCTTCCAGTCTGTCCTATGACTGTCTGTCCCGTTGGGCTTTACCGCGAGGAGGAGGGCATTGGGAAAGACAACTGCCTTTTCGCCAAGGCTTTTTTGACCTCCAGCTGGCTCTTGAAAGTCTTTCAGGCGGGCTGAAAACAGGCTGCGTTTCCGACTGATTAAAGAGAAAGTCACGTTGGGTGGGAGAACAAAGGCGCGAGAGGACTTGGCTTGAAAACATGTGGCCTGCGCTGTGGCTGCTGCTGGAGGTTTCCCAGTCGGTGGTAGGGGCTGGGGCGGGGGAGGGCGGAGGGGGGAGGGAGTGGGCACAGCCCTGAAGGCACAAAGGTGAAACTCAAGGTATCCTTGGGGGTGGCACCAGGACCTTGTCTGCAGTGCCCACGTCTCAGAGTTGTGCCCCTCTCTTGGCGCTGTCCGAGACCCCTCCACCCCCAACAACTCAGGGCTGAGTTCACCACCCCCACTGGTTTGTGAGCTCTGAGGGTGGGGAGGGAGCCAGCTCACTCATCTTTGCATCCTGGCAGAGTGCCAGGAGCATTTGTGGTACTGGAAACCAGGTGCCTGTCATTCTATAAAAGGCCTTCTGGGACAGAGGTAACAAAGACATATTCTTAGTTTGCCTCGGGGATAATAGACAGTTAGATTGTTATTATCAGCTGGGACTTCTGGTGTCTTCTCTCCTAAGGAGGACAGTATCTTTCTCCCTTAGACTGCCCAGAAAGTTCTATGAACACTGAATTTCTCCAGCTGGGAGCTGGGAAGGACAGCAGTGGCCAAATGTCAGACCCAGCTTGGTAAAGAGCATATAAGCCGGCCACCTTTGTCACCCTAGAGTTTGGTCACTAAATATCTGCTAGAGGTCAGCTCTGCACCAGGGACTCTTCTGGGTCTTGGGGATACAGCAGAGAAGGAGAGAGACACAGCCCTTCACCCTACAGGGCTCACCCACCCCCTGGGAGACCCTGAAAAGTGAACAGCCAGTTACAAACCAGTCTCAACTGGCAATCAGGGAAGACTTCTCGAAGGAAGCAGGGCCCAGACTGTGACCTGAAGAAGTTGTCCCAGTTTGTGGGTTGGGCTGGGAGGAGGGTTGGGAGGATGTTCAGGCAGAGGGAAGGGCAAAGGTCCAGAAGGCCAAAGGGAACAGGTGACCTGCAGGAGTTCTGCCCTCTCCAAATGCTTGGGAGAGACCAAGAGATTTCTTGGACAAGTGGCAACCCTCCCCCCACCCTCTGTGGGGGGTCCCCCTCCCCATTTCCTTTAATGAACTTGGTAAGCAAGGCAGTCTTGCAAGTAAAGTTTTATGAAAACGGTTCTAATAGGGTGCATAATTATTTTGTCAGTGCGTTGTATACAATGAATGTTTTTTCCTTCTGCAAAACAGCAAGTTATTAAAAATACTTTGCAGGCCCCTAGTAAGGGATCCAGTTTCCTTGTAATTATCTCAGATATGACCACATGCCATAATGGCCAGAGCTGGGTGGGAGGGCAGACCCATGCCATCATCTTTCCCTGATCAGAGACCCCTCAGGCTGGATGGTACTGTGGAGGTGTGTGTGCCAAGGCTGGTTGCATCACCTGCCCAGGCAGTCAGGAACCCCCAGATCAGAGGCTGGGCTCCTACCTGGCCAGGGCTCTTCCCACAGTGCCCGCCCCCCTCTGATTTGGGTGAAATTCACATAACGTAAAATTACCCATTTTTAAGCGTGCAATTCAGCGTCATTTAGTCCATACACAGTGTTGTGCAACCACACCTGTCTACTCCCAAAATGTCCTCATCACCCCCAAAGGTGACCCTGTATCCGTTAAGCAGCCTCCCCCCAACCCCCATCCCTCCCCCAGCCCCTGGCACCCACTCCTCTGCTTTCTGTCCCTATGGACTCTCTCTGGACATTTCTGGAGATTTTGTACGACGTGGTCCCTGGTGACTGCCCTCTCTCAAGTGGAATAAGGTTTGCAAGGGCCAGTGTGCTGTCGGCGCTGCCTTCCCTTTTCTGGCTGAACAACAGTCCATTGTCCGGATGGGCCGCATTTTGTTGCTCCTTCTGTCGATGGGCAATTAGGTTGTTTCCACCTTTTGGCTCTTGGGAAGAATGCTGGGATAGAAGTTCAGTGCCGACTTTCAATTTTTCGGGGACTCCTTTACCCAGGCTAGTCCTGATAGGAGGTGGGTCAGGAGGTGGTGGGTGGTCCCAGGCCACCTGCCTCCTACCTGGTTGGTCGCACATTGTAGGGGCCAGTGGTAGACTGGGGTCAGGAGTCCACGGGCTGCTCCTGGTTCTGAGAGAGACTCCAGAGGGCCCACCCAGCGCCCACAACCTTCTATGTCTTTGCCTCTGAAATGGGAACACTCCATCCCATCATAATTGCAATATCTTACACTAAGTGATACGTTTCATCCTCTCGGCAACCCCATGGAGTAGGTTCCACTGTTGTCCCCATTTTACAGGTGAATAAACCAAGGCACAGAGCACTGAAGCGACTTGCCTAGGGCGTCTCAGATGGGAAACCGGGGAACTGGCCTGGGGCCTATGCCCTTAACCACCCGACCAGGCTTCCTTAAACATAGGGAGGGGGTTCACACAGGCTGGAGAGCGCTTTGGACAATCCCTGAAAGAGCACTGCGGAGGCCAGGCAGGGGTCACAGCTTGGGCCCAGGAGGGGCTCGTAGCTGTCAGGACCCAGGTGACCACACCTGTCTTGGCTCCCATGAGTGAGACAAGCTGTCCAGTGCCGGGGGAAGCGGCAGCTATGCTGGAGGGGGCACTGCTCGCTGGGGTGTTAAGACAGGGACTGGCCTTGGCCTTGCTTCTCCCTTGGGCAAGGCCTGGGTCAGCTCCCCCTTCTACTGTCTCAGGTGGTATCCACAGTGACCCCCCCCCCAAAAAAAAAAAAAACTGCAGGGTGGGGCTGGTGCAGCAGGAGGAGGGACAGCTGGCTCTGGCCATGGGTCACTGGAGCGTTCTGGAAACGTCCACAGGGATGAGTTCTCCCTCCCTCTTTGCTGGCGTCTCTACAAAGGAAAGTGCTCTTGGCCAGCCCTGGGTTCCGGCCCTGCAGGTCCTGCCCACTCTCTGAAGTGAACCGTCCTGGAGCTGGCTTGCTGGTGTTCCCGTTTGATCAGTTGGGACACTCTCCCAGCCTCACAGCCGGTCCCGCCCGAGGGCTGTGCTGGCCTCAGCAACGCCAGGAGGGGGGTCAGGAGACCGGGGCTCCCACCCAGTTCTGTCCACCCCCACCTTTCTGGGCGTCCCAATGGGCAAGGAACCCTGGCTATGACTCCCCAAAAGGCAGAGGGTCAGGCCCTTATTTCCCCCCAATAAAGGATTTATGATGCGGGCGCTTACCGGCCCTGCCATATTTGGGTTGCTCAGAGGTGACCCACGTAGCGGGACCTGAGCCGATGGGACTCGCACGCTCCCGGTTTATAGCAGATGGCAGGGCCCGAGAGCCAGCCTCGGGTCCCACCAGGCCGGGGACAGGGTTGCACTGGGCACCCAGGAGGCTTCGGGAAGGAACGGCTGGTCCAGCAGGACATGGCGACCGCTGTGCAGCAGGTCCTCTCTCCTTGTGGGGGGGACCGAGGCCATAAGCAGTGTCATTTATATGCCGAGGTCAGTAAGCAGTGTCATTTATACGCTGTCTTCTAGTTCTGTTCAGCAAACAGACCCCAAGCCTCTGCCGTGAACCTGGGCTGGCCCCCGAGGAGCAGTTTACCAGCCCACCACTTGTTGAATCGCTTATTCATTTACTCAGCAAATGTATTTTAGGGAGCCAGGCCCTAGCCTAGGCGCCAGGGACACAGGCAGGCAGGGCCGCCTCATGGGGCTGAGTGCCCTGTCGGTTTCCTGGGGCTCCGTAATGAATGACAACAGATGGGGGCAGGGAGTGCTTAAACCACCGACATTGTTCCCTCCCGGTCCAGGGGGCCAGGAGTCAGAAATCTGGGTGTGGGCGGGGCCTGCTCCCGCCAGAGGCTCTGGGGAGGCTCCTTCCCAGTCCCTTCTGGCTCCTGGGGTCCCCCAGCATACCCAGGCCCGTGGTTGCCTCCCCTGCCTCCTCCTCTCCCCTTCTTTCCTCCCCAGGACCCTGGACACTGTTTGCGGAGCCCCCCATGTAGCCCAGGACGCAGTCATTGCGAGAGCCTTAATTACAACTGCACAAACCCTTCCCCTAGTCGGGTTGTATTCCCGGGGTCTGGGGGTTCAGATGTGGACATATCTTTTTGGGGGACACCACTCAACCCACTGCTCATTTTAATCCTAATCACAGTGGTAGATGCAGTAAGAGGAGGTATCGGGGGGATCCAGACCACTGGATGGGGACCTGCAGGGGGTCCGCCCTCGGGGGCTGGGGCTCCGGGAGGTGCCACGCTGAGCTGGGGGTGCAAGGAACGTCTCCGAGAATGTCTGGGGTGGGGGTCAGGCAAGGTGAGTGACTGGCCCAAAGGCCCCGAGACGGGACCAAGAGCCTATGGAGCTGGAGGGAGGGGGCTGGCCTGAGACCTGAGACCCACAGCAGAAGCGGGAGGGGCCAAGGCCACTAGCTGTGCAGGGCCTGCAAAGTCGGGATGGGGCCCGCAGGCCTCCTGCATGTGCCTGGAAGCCCTGGGAGGATTTTAGTCCGAGAGCGGCATGAATTGACGTACAATTCTAGAAGTCGCTCTGGGCTGCCGTGGGGAGAGCAGGTTCTAGGGAGATGAGAGTGGAGGTGGGTGAGCCATGGAGCGACTCCTGCTGGGTACATCAATGAAGCAGCCTTGGACAGGGCCAGTGAGAGGCGGACATATTGAGGGCATTTGGGAGGGACAGGGCTCGCCAAAAGTGCGGGGTGTCGGGGGGAGGAAGGAAAGGTTAGGCTGGCCTCAATGTGAGCAGCCGGACCATGGTGACATTTACCGGGATGAGACAAGCTGTCGGACACCCAGGGGGAGGTGGGGCATACGGGCCCGGGGTTTGGGGTGAGAAGTGTGGGTGGTGCTGGCACGATGGTGGGGGTGGTGCTGGACAAGACCCCTGGGGAGACAGTGAGAGAGGGTCAGAGGGGTCTCAGACCAAGCCCCCACTGGGTGCTCTCTGCTTGAGGGAGATCGAGCAGGGGGAAGCAGCCAGCAGCAGAGACCCCCAGGGGGGCTTGACCTCGTCCTCGAACGTCCTGCTGTGGTGCCGGGCACGCGGAGGGCGCCGGGCCGAGTCCTGAGCTCTTAGGGCAGAGTGGACAGGAGACGGCCCGCGTGGGAGGGGAGGATGGGGGGACGGAGGCACTGAGGACAGTCACCCCTGGTAGGGGGGGGGTGCGGTTTACAGAGACCTGGCTGGGAGCCGGGGTGTGGCGAGGATCGGCTTTGGATGGAAGCGACTCGAGCGTGTTTTTAAGCATACGCGAGCCTCTTTCTCCGTTTGGATGGCATCACCTGCTGGGGACAGCAAGTCTCGCTACCTCCACGAGAAGGACTGCCGCTCGCTGTGGCCTGTAGCCTCTCCCGCTTTCCTGAGGGTGACAGGCGCCACCGGGTCTGGTCAAGGGGTGGCACCCGGGCCGTGTCCACAGCGTGTGCTTGTTGCCAGGTTTAGACTTCTGCACATTTCTGGCGCCACCAATGCCAGGCTGGGTCCTCTCCTGTCCCGGTCTTACCTCCCTGAGCCCTTCACCACCCGCGAGGGGAACACCGCTGCGGCCCCCACCACGTGGGAGGGCTCCGGGGTACCCAGGCGCCTCGGCTCTGCATCGAATTCAACTATAACTCCCACCGGCCTCCCCGAACCTTCTGCCCGGAGGCTCTTGCGCTTTCTAAGGCCTGGTGTCGTGGGGGAGCCGCTGTTTCCTGTGAGTGTTGTCCTGGGAAAGTGAATTTTAGAGACAGAGCTGGGGTGGGGTCGTCTCTGTAGTTGCTTCGTGGCCTCTAGCAGCTGAATTAACGTTTCTCTGTTCCTTCATTTCACCGTGTGGTTAGGACTGCAGGAGATCTTTCGTTCCTTCATTGGTTCCTTCATTCGTTCTTTCATTCGTTCCTTCATTTGCTCAGAGGTGTTTATTTATTGAGTGCCTTGTTTATTACCGTGGCAGGGGGCAGGGTGGAGAATAAGACGGAGCCCGTCCAAGCCCTGTGATGTGAAATACACAGTTAATTGTTTTATTATAATTGTAATAAGTACAAGAAGTTCAGAGCACAAAGAGAGGATGGGAGAAAGGAAATGGACCTGCCCCCTGGGTGGGTGGGTGGGTGTGCTGGGGGGGGCAGTTAGGGAGGGCTTCCTGGAGTAAAGGAACTTTGAGCTAAACACCGAAGGATGACTAAAAACTAGATAAAGGGGCTGGGAGGGTGGGAGGCCCTGGAGTGGAAGGGGCAAGCCTGGTGGGGCTGTCGCCCGAAGGCAGTGGGCTTCAAGGAAAAGGAGGTGGAGGGGGAGGTGGGACCTAAGGGTCCTGGAGGTATTATCAGACACGCTGAAGGTTTTTTGACAAGGCAACATAAAGGTCAGAGTGGGCTGCTCCATAGGGCAGTGGTTCTCAGGTGGGGACAATTGTACCCCCCGGGCACATTTAGCAGTGTTGTCACAACTGGGGAAAGTGCTAGTGACATCTGGCGGATAAAGGCTAAGGAGCCTGCCTGGCCTCCTACAACGCACAGGACTGTGCCCCGCTGAGAATCATCCGGCCTGACCGTCAGCAGTGCAGGGACTGAGAGACCCAGGATAGGAGACAGCGGGTGGGGGCAAGACAGGGAGGCCATGGCAGCATGGATATGGGAGCTGTCAGGACACCGGCATGGCTGGACGTGGCTGGGGCCAGACTAGGGGGGAATGAGCAAGGGGCAGTGCCTGGGCCGGACTGCCCACTTTTGCCAGGTGGTGGAGCCCGTCGCCAGGACAGGCCCTCCTGGGCCAGGAGCTGGCTGGGGCTGGTGATGATAAACAAGGAGGCAGATGGGTGGATGGGTCTGAGGTGCAGAGAAGCGCTGGCTGCTGGAAACAGAGAAGCAACCCCCAGCCTCTCACTGGTACTTGATGCCTTGAACATGAATGAAAGTGGCCCCAGGAAAGGAATGACCAGGGATCACCCAGCCCGTCGGGCTCCAGTGTCCAGAAGCCAGGGCAGAGAAGCACAGGAAACGCTGCAGAGATGGGTCCCAGGAGCCCATGGGGCATGGGGGGGCTGCAGGGATCTTTGGGATGAGGACAGCATGCCCCCCATATTTGTTCCTGGACACACACAGTTTTGAAATCATCTTTATTTCAGTTGCAAAGTAACAGTTTATTTAGTTACTTAACTTTTAAATTTGTTTCCATGTAGAGTCTCATAGTGAAAACATTGCATTCACTATCTAAATGAGAACATTGTAAAAATACCACGAGCTAAAATTATTCTCTTTATGGGACTCAGATAAACGCATGAAAACCACATGAATTAGAAATGGCGAGCGAGTTCATCAGCAAAGCATCCAATCCGTTTTCCAATGAAAGGTGGTACAAAATGGCACCCAAAGGAAACACTAAAACTTTAAACTAAGTGTTTAGTTCGATATTAGGTGCTCAGCGTCTCAAACACAGCAACCCTGGAAAGTGACTTCCCCAAAGTCATTTTTACCTAAGGCTATGGCCACAACTGTGATCCTGCAGGCGGGAAGAGAAATGCAGACATTTATTCAAGATAGTTTTAGTGGATTGCCGAGTTGGGATCTTTAAAACCTAGCCATAATAGATCACGACTTTTCATGCCCTTTCCTCCAGGTGACAGTAAACATTTATCAGGACTACACTGTCCTTGCCAGGCCTGGCTCCCCTCCCAGCGCTCTCTCCCTGGGCCGCCGACTGCCTCACGGCCCTTATTTAATTTTCATTCCCGGACCAGTGCTGGGTTATGAAGGAGGAGGCGTGTGTCCTGGGCCTGGGGAGCAGCCAGGCCAGAGGCCACCAGGTGGAGTGGGTCTGGCATGTTTAAGAAATGGCCACAGAGCAGTCAATCAATCAGTATAAAAGAGGGGAAAATATGGAAAGAGCAAAGATAGCTATTTTTTTTCCCTTTCTAACTGGGATGTGTCTTGGAAGAGCCGAATCTCTTTGGTCCTGCCCCATCTCAAGTAAAGGCTTGGAAAGAGGTCAGTGGTTGCATTTATTTTGGAGCACACAATGATCATAGAGCTTTCTTGTGTGGGCCCCACGCATCTTTTCGATAAGAGGTGAAAACTGTCCTAGTGCAGGCAGTGCCTGTGTGGACATCTTGAGCCGGGAGACCAGGCAGTTCTGCAGGACCCACCCCTCCCCACCAAACCCCACCTTTTCCCCCAGCTCCATCGTCCTCCAGTGGGTGGAAGCAGACACGTGAGCCCACCAGGGAAGTCGAGGCTCCATCTCTAATGCCAAGAAAGCAGCAGCTTGTATCCTCAGACCCACGCCCCTGGCATGGCCCCGGCTCTTGCTGAAATTCTAACTGGCCCTGAACTTCTGCTCCAACCCAGGTTTAACAAATTTTTATGGAGCTGTGATGCTTGGCCAGACCCAGGCAGGTACCCTATGAGCTGGGCACATTTATACTCACACTTGACCTTGGTCTTAATTAAGTTTTAAGTCCAGGTTTTCAATCAGCAGTCGCTGATGTGACAGTTTGGCAGCGGGACGCTTTGGTGTGTAGGCTGAAAGAGAGCAGTGGGCGGGTGGGGGGCAGGGAAGGAAGTAGAATTCCTGGCAGCCTTCGTGTACCAGGCACCCACCGTAACCCTGCGGCGTGGGTGGGCCAAGCCCCATGTCACAGCTCGGGAACCCAAGGCCCTGATGCCTTCAGGAATTTGCTCAGGGATGCTGAGCTGAAGTGGGGGGCAGGGGTTCAAATCTAGGGGTTCTGATGCTGAAACTTCATCCACTTGCCGCTGCAGTGTTCCGCAGAGCAGTCTCAGACACGGGTCAGCATTGTCTCTTGTGGTCCCCTCTGACTTGAGGGGACCCAGCCGTGTCCCCAGGTCAGCACTTCAGCCTTACCGGGAGGCTGGTGAGCTTTGGCTGTTAGCCCCAGCTCCACCTGGCCACTGGTGGTCACAGGGCCTCTCTCTAACGCGTTGATAAACCTGCTCCAGGCACCAAATCAGCAGGGCAGGGTAAATAGGGAAAGCAAACCTGCTGCGTATAGCAATAGTCTTGAAAAAAATTCCCCGCTTTGGCCTAGCTCCTCTCCTCTCCTGAGTCTCCAGCCTTAGCAAATAATAGTGATTAAAGAAGGATTTCTTAAATCACTTATTAAAGAAGGATTTATGAGTGAAGATGTTCGACACAGAGCTGTTTGTTCCTAATAGTGAAAAATTAGAAGTGACAGACGTGTAAAGAGAGAATAAATGGATTAGGAGATGATGCCACTTCTACTCAGGAAGAGTTTGACTAATTTAGTGCATGCCATATGCCGGGAACAGTGATACAAAAACAGATTTAAGGTACAAACCCTCTCCTTAAGAAGTTCTCAGTGTCCTGGGTAGAATATTACGCAGCATCTGAAATAGTTGTTATAAAGACTATATAATGACATTTTTTAAAGAAAAGTTGGGGATAGGGTTTTAAATGACAAATTAGGATGTAAATGTACATAAACAAGCAAATAAAATGATGTAAAAAAAACATTTAAAAAGTGCCCTGTAAACAAAACTGGAGGAGGTGCAGCAAAATGCCAAAAATAATTGTTTTAGAGTAGGAACCATTAGGAGTTTCTTTATTTTCACATCATTTAACTTTTTTCTTTACTATATATGGTTTACTTCATCATTTAAAGAAATACCACAATAAACATAAATGTTATTGCGTTAGTATATTAGGCATTTTCAGCTATGCTTTCTGGATTCAGTTCTCTGAACCTGACCCTTGCATCACCTGGTTTCTTCTCTGCCTCCAAGGTGGCTGCAGGCATCTGGGGTTGGGAGATCTGCTCCTGCCAGCCTCGCTTCTCGGGTGGGCCACTGACGGCTGCAAGCCTTGGGTCACGCATCTGTAGAATAAGGTGGGCCCAGCTCTGTGCAGAGTTTGCACTGTGGCAGAGGTCAGAGGTCAGTGCTCTTGCTTGGAGCACTGACCCAGATATGTGGGAGAGACATTATGTGTCAGGAACACACACACACACGATGCTGTGTGATGTTAGCGTGAGGAAAGAAGCATCATCACAACATCTGGGGAAGGTCTAGGCATCAGTTTGTCAGTGCAGTTAGTTAAACCACTGGGATGGTTGCAGCCTCCTGAGAAGGGGTGTGGCCAGAGGAGAGAAGAGGGGGTGGGACAAAGCATGGGAGGCACCAATGTTTACCGGAGGTGAGAAGGGGAGGAGGGGTTCATGGGGGACAAGAGAGGACCTGCCGGAGAACACCTGGAAGGCCTGGGAGACTGTGGATGGCTAAAGGGGCAGAGAAGCCTGTGAGGAGGGGAGGGGTAGGTGCGTCAGATGGTTCTGAGTTTGAATCTGGGCAGTTATTGGTGACCTTGGGGCAGAGCAGAGTCTCGGGAATAAGGAGGTGGAAGCCTGATGGCAGAAGATTCCGGGTGCTGAGTTTGCAGGTTTCCTGTGTACATGCTCGATTTCACGAGGCTGAGCAGGCCGCAGGGTGGGAGGTGCAGGCATGCGGGAGGCAGCGATGATTCTGGGCAGTGCCAGGAAGGCAGCCTTAGTTTTGAGAAATCCAAGCCACATCCACAATTAGATTCTGAGTTTCTAGAAAAGTCATTTCTGTCCTAAAGCCTCCCGAATCCTGCTGACCAGGTAGAAGCTGCACCTTTGGTGGATGTCGCCAGGTGCTGCTGCCCCAGGTGGAAGCACCTGGTGTCAGGTTTAATTTCCTCTCGTCATGCGTCTACTCTGTGCCCGATACTGTGTGAGCACACCCCCTCCCCATTTTTGCCACTGGCAATGGTCCTGACGGGCATTGCCCAGGTAGGAGGGAATGGGGAAGGGGTGAGTGTGCAGAGTCAGAGGGCATCTGCGTTAGGATCTCGGGCAGCCAATTGGAAGTGTGGCCTTGAGCATTGCATGTCTGGGCCTCTGTTTCCCCATCTGTGAAATGGGGATAGCGACCATAGGGGACAGGAGATGGCGAAAACAAAGGGCCTTCTCCGCAGGGCCCGTCTGTGTCTGAGGTCTGGTGGATGGTAGTTTATCCTAGTCAGGATGAGGGCAACTTCCTGGCCTGCTCCCCAGGGCTTCCTCGCGGCCGTGGAAGAACTTTCCCCTGGTGGGGGAGGCGCCCCATACCCAGGGACGGGGAGCTGAGCCCGGGCAGCCGGCCCTGCACCCATCCCACCAGGACACAGGGCCCAGATGGCTGCATCGTGCACCAGTTCCAGCCCTGGGCTGCTTGGAACATTTTAGCCACATTCCAGAGACATTCTAAGTTTCTGGACAGACAGGAGGACTTAAAATTTTATTGTCCTTCTGAGAATACAGTTCAAAGTGCTCAAGGCTCTCAAGCCGGAATCACTTCCAAATGTTTCTACAGCTCAGGGCAGAAAGTCCGAGCCCTGCTGAGTAGGCCGCGGGAGTCCCGAGCTTCCCTTGGTAGGAGGCTGGGGGAGGCCTGGGGGCTGCGCTCACAGGGGGGATTCCCCACCAAGAAGGGGCGTGTCCCCGCCAGTGCTCAGGGGCAATGGCCAGCAAATTCCTTCATCCATTTAATTGAGCCACTGCCAACTGAGAGCTTCCATGTGCTTGGGACTTGATTAACATTATTCTGTAAGACTTCATGAACTTTCTCCCAGCAACCCTGAGAGGGTATCGGGGCCCCCTTTTACTGACGAGGTAGCTGCGGGTCTGAGGGGTGCAGTGCTTTGCCCTGGCCCACAGGGCTGGGAAGTCCTGGAGCTGGAATCAGAGCCCAGCTCTGTTCGACTCCAAGCTTCCCCGTTTTCCCCTAAACCCTGTGGCTGCTGGTTTCTTTGGCAACATATAGAAGGATGAGCTACAGACCTTGCTCTTAAGACGTTGATGGTTGGGAGATGTGTCAGATAGACAGGATCCTGGAAAATGTTGAGGGTGGGAACAGAGGGGGCCCCCAAGCCAGGCAGGGGCGCTGAGGGTCTTCACTGGATTATGGGGTGAGGGGGTGCCGAGATTGGGGAGCGGGGAGCAGGCAGCAGGGGCTGACTGCATGGGGGGGCGATGGACCTCAGTGTCAGACCTAGTGGCTGGGTCACAGTCCAGTGGTAAACTGCGAGCCATTTCTATCTGCCATAGAGGTTACGTAACACGGGTTACGTCCTGTGTTTTGCAAGTGCTTTCCTTAAAAATGAACTGGGGCATTCAAAGTTATCACCTTCTTTGGGGCCGGGAAGCTCAGGACTCCAGAGGATTTTATCCGAGCTCAGCTCCCACAGTCACCAAACAGCTTTGCTGGGAACTGCAGAGAGGGCACAGCCGTGGTGGGGACGGTTAGAGCGCAGTGGCCGGCAGGCTTTGTGGTGAAGTGGACTGTCACCCTTAACCAGACCCACTGCAGGGCTTTCTCTGCCAGCCGGGGCACCTGGCGAGATGCAGGATTGGGCAGGTCCATCTTACACTGCTGGAAATGTGCCCAGAGCTCCCTGGGAAGCCCTGGGGAAAAGAGGAAAAGCTGTGAAGTTGCAGGTGGGAGGCCGAGGTTCAAGGAGAGGCGCTTCCTACTTCTGGGCATATGACAGGGCCCTTCCTGAGCTGTGCCTTCCTTGTCCAAGCCGTAACGATGCCCAAACAGAGTCTTTCTGGAAGGGAAACACTCTTGCTCCCCTCTCCAAGGTGGTAGGTGCCCAGATGCACATTTCTTGTAAAGATGCCTCGTGGTGGCTGATGGCTGCTGGTCACACTCATGTTTCAGGAAGTCTGAGCCTCGCACTGAACCCCAGAGCAAGCCTCCCTTCTGAGGACATCCCAAGGGCACAGCCTGGGAAGAGTTGTGAGCTGAGAGCACCTCCACCCTTTTGGTGCCAAGAAACACTGCTGAGCCCAGTAGAATCTGTCTGTCCCGGCTCTAGAAATCCTTTAGTAGGAAAACATGGTGCTGCTTAAAGCCCCGTTTGGAACTGTCCTGCTGTGAGCAACCGAGGCCGTCGTGCCCCCTGGGTCTCTCCTGCGGAGACCAGAGCACGTGGGCTGCTTGGCACCTGGCTGCTCCTTCCTGGGACACAGTGGGCTCCTCTACTTCTCACGAGCGGAGCGACTGGGGTTATGAGCAGCAGCCTGGGGGGGAGACCAGTGCCTGGGCTTGGGACAGGGGGCTAGAGGGTCGTTCCCAGGCTTGGTGGGGCTGTCACCAGCTCCCTTACCTTTGCTCGACCTTTGCAAAAGGAGAAGATAGTATGGCCAGGTCGCTGTTCCGTTGTAACCCAGCCCTCTCCGCCCAGCCAGCCCCGGCCTCTGGACCTCTTGTAAATCCCCCTTTCGGTAGAAGAAAGGGTCTTGTGGCAGGTCAAGGTTAAAACCCATTACCTCGCCTGTGCAGTGAGGACCGGTACCCCCCTTTCGAGTTGCTGCAAAGATGAAATGAGGGTGCAGATGTGGTCCCAGGAGCTGGTCTAGAATGTCGGGCCTTCCCTTTTCTTGGTCAACACAGTGTTGTGTTCCAGGCTCCCATGTGCCTTCTCTCCTCTGCCAGCCCCCCGTCCCCTGCAGGCCCCTCTTTCCCTGCTGCTGTGCATCCGCCACTTACCTGTGTTCACTGTAGGCCCAACCAGGTCCTGGCTCTTTAGAGAAGCCTTCCTCAGTTGTCCCAGTTTTCCATACCTCTGGGACCCCCCCACAACCCCATGCCTGGGTCTCGGGTGCTGAGCTGCAGCCCCCTCAGAACTCGGTTGGAAGAGAGCAGTTGGGGCTTTAGGGCGCGCTAGGAAGGAACAGTTGTCTGCTCCCAGCCTGGGGCCCAGCGGTGTGCTTGGAACATGTCTGTAGAGCGTCCTAGGGAACAAGTGGCCAGCCATGCGTGCCCACACCCCTTTCGGAACCACCCGGTGCCATCTGTGGTGGAGACCCGGGGAGGTGGGGGACCCGACGGCCCTTGGAGGAGAGGGGAGGGGTCCATAGCCACACCAGTCACCTTGTCCTCTCCTTGGTGCAGTGGCTGCGGACGTCTCGATGGAGGCTTGCTGCGCAGACGGACACCAAAGGGCCACCCAACAGAAAGACTGCTCACTGCCCTACGCTTCGGAATCCAAGGAATGCAGGTACGTTTACCAAAAGCTGTCATTTTAGCAGCCCCCACAGGAGGCCAGGACCCCCCGCCTCTCTCCTCTGTGCTCCTCCGGTCGTCACACAGGGTGCAGCTCAGCCTTTCTGTGACGTTGCCTGCATCTGCCCCCTTCACTCACTGGAAGATGTTGTGGCAAAGCCACTTTCCTCCTGAGGAAAGGGGCTGTGTGGGAGCAGAAAGGACCAAATAACTGGGAGACTTTGCAGTAAAAACGCAGGCCACCCTAAGTTCCTGAAAACACAGACAAGCCTGTCCTGGAGCAAACAGTTCCTTCCTCCAGATAGCGGCATCATTTCAGGAGCCAATAATTGCACTGGGGTTTGTAGTCTTCTCTTCCTAAACTCACTCAGGTTCCCTTAAGGTCTGGAGAGAACATAAGCATAGAAGTGATAGAAATATAGTGCTGATGGTCAGCATAAAACTAATGGCAAAAACCATAGTAAGCCTTTACTGAGCACCTACTTTGGGCCGTGCAGTTTGATGTGTTGCCTCTTTTAACCTTGTTATTAGTACCATTTTATAAACGAGGACACTGAATTTTCCGCAATGTATGCAGCCAGCAAATGCTGGCAGTAGGATTCGAACCCAGGTCTGCTGCCTGTGAAGCAAATGCAGGGAAGGCAAGGGTAGGAAACCTCCCATTGGAGCCCAAGCTACTTTGAAGCTTGCAGCTGTCGGGACACTGGGTGGAGGGCTGTCACGGAAAGTCTCACTCACCTCGTTCTGGAGCTTTGCGTTTGTCTTGGCGTTGGGGAGAGCCTGCTGCGTGCCAGCCATGACGGAGAATGTAAATCCTAATTTCAGAAATTCTTAAAGCGTCCAGAGCATTACAGACCAAACAAAGGAGGAAAAAAAGAGGAGGCCTGCAATATCTGTGTGGCCTAGAAGACGGCGCAGTTGGGGTTTGCCGAGGGTTTGATGAGTGCGAGCTGTGATTTTGGCTCCCAGCATGGCTGAGTGCTGGACATGTCAGGGGGCTGCTGGCAGCTCGTGGTGAAGCTGAGCACTCTGTGCCAAGCGAGCTGTTTGCAGACTGAGCTGATGAGAGGCAGCCTGGTCCCGGGAGGAGCCAGGGCTGGGGGTGTGCACTGACCTGAGTTCTGAGCCTCAGTTTCCCTGGATGTAAAACAGGGACCATGATACCATTCTTTCAAGGTTGTTGTAATGATCAGAAATGACACATGAGACCAGCGCCAGAAAGCTGAACAGGGCAGGGAGGGGACACTGTTATGAATGTTTATTGAAATCAAAGACTTGACACAGTGAGGCACCAGCCACTAGAGCCCCTCGATGGACGGATGCAGGAACCGAGGTCAAAGAGACTCAGGGCTCTCTGGGTCTGACTTGGGGATTTGGATCTTAGTCATTGCTTAGATTTATCGCTGACTTCTACTCACCAATGCCTTCCATGGGATTTGGAGTTACCTTCCATCCCCAGTGGGCCTCGCAGGACACAGAAATGCCTTCTTATCTCCATCGGAGGCATTCGATTTATGAACTGCATTTCAGTCAGGGGTAAATTTCAAAGCCTGCCCTGCAGGGTAAGATTTCCTGAAATGTAAGTGGCATCATCTGAATGGCCAAGTGGGGGTTTCTTCTCTTGGTGGGAAATGTGTGTGTAAGTCTGTGTACCAGCCCCCAGACCTCCCAGCCTGTTTCTGGACACACCTCTGGCTGATAGTACACAGTTCCGTATCACAGTATCCTCAAAGCTGCTTGGCCCCTGACCATCCAGGACACCACTAACAGGTCACTGAATGTCAGCTTTTGGGCGAGTGTTTGGCCCTTTGTTTTGCCGAGTTCCTGGGGGAGCATTCAGGAGCAGGGGTTATTGTGTGACCCATTTGAGGGCCCAGTGAATTAGCCATTGAACTGACTGCTTTCAACCATGTCCCTGCCCCTGCACGGATGTTGGCTGACACCCGCCCCCCTCCCCATTCCTCCCCTGCACAGTCTCCCCTTTGCCCCATTAACCTCGGGGTTCAGGCTCTACATGGCCTGCAGAGAAGGGCCGAGCTGGGATCCTGGGCTCGGGTCCGGATGTGGCTCATGTAAGAAAGCACTTGGGTTGTAGCTCTACAAGCAGGCGCTGAGCTCGTCGTGGGGGCTGCTTGGGAGAACAAGATCCCTCCCCTGTGTTCCACGGCTCCCCTGTCCAGCAGGTGAGGGCAGCCCAGTGACACATGATTCCGGAGCCCAAGTGCAGAGCTGGGCAAGGGCTGGGCAAATCTGGGTGGGCCTGTGGGGCAGTGATGCCCGGGCATAGGGATTTTCCAACTAATTCAACATTACCATTTTTCAATGGAGGCAGGGACAGCAGAGAGCAGATCAGGAAATCAAATCTGATTTAAGAGGCTCTTCTTAATAATATCATTTAAAAGATGAAAGAAACAGGGATCCCCAGCCAGTTGGTGAGTCAATAGTTTTAGCATCATTTTTCCTCCCCTAAAGGGGCATTTCCACCAGCCTTGTTGGTCTTCAGTAAAATTCTATGTTTACATTCAATTGGTAAATCTTTGTGGGCCTCTGATTTTGTGCCAGGCTCAGGACAAGGCGGATGGAATCGCATGGACGGCCAAGCCCTGCTGGAGGAAGGGGCTGGAGGAGGGGCTGGAGGAGGGGCTGGAGGAGGGGCTGGAGGAGGGGGCTCCCTGGGTGGGTGACCCAGTCGCTATAGTCAG
>PVIY010017392.1:0-49546 GCA_004026745.1 Myrmecophaga tridactyla
GAAATCCTGACTGGAAGTTCATTCCTCCAATTAAGCTAGACCAGGGAGTCAGCAAATCTTTTCCAAAAGAACCAAAAAGTAAACTTTTAGGCTTTGTAGGCCATAAGATCTTGGTCCCAATTACTCAACGCTGCATTTCTACTATAAAAGCAGCCAGAGACGATCCGTAAATGAGTGGGTGTGTCTGTGTTCCAATACAATGTTGGTTTTGGATGATGAAATTTGAATTTCATATGATTTCCATGTGTCACGAAATATGCTTCTTTTTATTTTCTTTCAACCATTTAAAAAATGTAAAAGCTACCCAGGCCATAATTTTCAAAAGACTCCGGAGCTAGACTATGGAGCATCCGTTCTCTTCAGGGAAGCGCTGACAGCACAAGACACAGAGAACAGAGGCTCAAACCTTGACTTTGCCTTTCAAAAATCTAAATGCTGGTTTAAGACAAAAGATTTGGCAGACTACATAATTACTTACAACTAGGTTTCCCAATCACCACCCCCTTTCCCTCCCATGGAAACACTGGATGAAGATGACCTGGGGCCGAGAGGAAGAGATTGGTGGGTGGGTGGGGGCATGAAAGGGGGTGAGACACTCGTGGGTTACTGAGAAGAGGCCCCTCAGCCTGGACCAGGTCCTCTGTTGAGAGTTGGGGGAAGCGGGGATTCTAGAACTCTCTGGATATATTGGAGATTCTCCTTCTCTCCACCTAAGCATATTTTCCAAGAACTCAGATGCAACCCAACAAAGAGGTCCCTCAAACTAATGGAGATGACATTTCCATGACTCCTCCCATCAGAACTGAGGCTCTACAGAAAAGTTAACTGCCTTAAAAAAAAATAAAGTTTTATTTTCACATTCTGGAGATAATACCTTCTACACAGGCATTCAGTCAGGGCCTGTTGACTGTGTCCTCCCTGAACCTAAGAGGGGAATCTGAAGGCTTCTTCCCTCTCACCCAAACAATTAGCAAGAAAATGGGTCTCTTTTTTTTCCCCCTTTATTTTACATAATCTGATTAATGTCCTGGCCTTATGTTGGTTCTCTTCTGCTTAGGATCGCCTCACCACCCACGCCCCACTGGCTTTAACTTTATCATTAACCATTAACCTTTAACCATAAGCTCCATATTTTCTCAGCTGCTTCCCCTCAATAGCCCTGAGTTACCGCGCTGGATGCACCATGGCAAGGCTAAGAGAGAACTGTGGGGGGCCAGGGCGCCACTGAGCACTTCAGCTTGATTGGATTCACCTGTCCTCTGGCTGTCCCCGTGTCAGCCTGGGTAATGCACACGCAGAAAGGAGAGGTTACGCTGGTGGCTGCTATGGGGAAATAATGTGCACATGTTGCATTTTACATATCTATTTTTAAAGAGAAATCGAAATTAAATTTAAATTATTTAAATTTAAATTATCTTTAAATAAAAATTTAAAGAAAACCTCTATTTTAAAAATGTATTCTAAGTAAGCAATTAACAGTGTCCGGTTAGTGGATTCTGCTGGAGAAATGCCTCCAAATCTATTTCACTCTTAAAAATAATGAAAACGCATGCATAGTTTCATGCATTTTACATTCTCAAAGCATTGCAAGTTTTAAAGATTTGTGTTAAGATTTGCTTCTAAAAAATCTTTTATTTTAAAATAATTTCAAACGTACAGGACAGTTGCAAAAATAATATAAAACTGATACAGAAAATGTCAATGTACTCCCTACACAGATACCCAGATTTATCAACTTTTTACTCACTAGGTAACCTCATTAAGTACAGCTATCAAGTTCAAGAAATTTAACATTGAATCAGACAATATCTGTCTTTTTGTATCTTGCTTTGCATTTCACTCAATATGCTGTCTTCATCCACATCGTGCTGTGTATCAGAACTTCATACCTTTTTACAGCTAAATAATATTCCATTTTATGTATATTCTGCATTTTATTTATCCATTCATTTGTCCATGGACACATGGGTGGTTCCATATTTTGTCTGTTGGGTATAATGCTGCTATGAACATCGGTGTGTGAATATCTGCGTCCCTGCTTTCAATTCCTTTGGGTATGTACCCAGAAGTGGGTCATGCGGTAGTTCTATTTAACTTTTTCAGAAACTGCCAAACTGTTTTCCACAGTGGCTGCACCATTTTATATTACCACCAGTGATGTCTGAGAGTTCCTATTTTTCCACATACTTCCCAGCGCTTTTTATTTTCCAGCTTTTTTTTTACAAACAGCCTTTCTCATGTTTGTAAGGTGGTATCTCATTGCGGTTTTGATATGCGTTTCCTGACTGTTAATGATGGTGAGCATCTTTTCTTGTGCTTATTGGCCAGTTTCATACCTTCTTTGGAGAAATATCTATTCAAGCTCTTTGCCTATTTTTAAATTGGGTTGGCTTTTTGTTGTTGGGTTGTAGCAGTTCTTTATTCTAGGTAGTAAACCTTTATCAGAGACATGATTTCCAAATATTTTCTCCCATTCTGTAGGTTGTCTTTTTACTTTCTCTTATTATTCTTTGATGCACAAAGGTTTCTAATTTTGATGAAGTCCCATTAATCTATTCTTTCCTTCAGGGCTTTAGATGTAATATCTAAGAACCCATTGCCTAATACAAAGTCCTAAAGATATTTCCCTCTAAGAGTTTTAACATATTAGATCTTATATTTAGGTCATTAATCATTTTGAGCTTACTTTTGTATATGGTGTGAGGTAGGGGTGTACTTGTATGCGTATATTCCGTTTTCTCAGCATCATTTATTGATAAGACTGTACTTGCTTCATTGAGTGCAGTTGACATCTTTGTCAAAAAATCATTTGGCCATAGATGTGTGGGTTTATATCTGAACTTTCAATTCTATTCCATTGGTCTATATGTCTGTCCTAGTGCCAGTGCCACACAGTTGTGATTACTGTAACTTTATAATAAATTTTGAAATAGAGAATATGAGTCCTCCAATTTTGTACTGTTACAACTTCTTGTTGCATAAATCTGTCAATAAGGACCAATCCAACAGCTTAGCTTATGGATAGTTTTTTTTCTAAAATCAACATTAACAAGTGAAATGATATCATCATGCAGGAAGAATTATTGATCTAAATAACCAACTGAAGAGAGAGACTGAAATCAAACACTTTCCATCAGTCCTTCCTGCCCCCACCCCTTTAAAACCAGCTATTCCAATATTAAAAGTATATTACATTTTGGGGGTGGGTCATGGTGGCTCAGCAGGCAGAGTTCTCACCTGCCATGCTGGAGACCTGGGTTCAATTCCTGGTGTCTGCCCAAGCAAAAAAAAAAAAAAAAAGTATATTACATTTTGGAATTTCTTGAGATTGAAAAGCTTGAGAGAGTTGTGAATATGTATTAAGACAATATGTATTACACCTTAAATGTTTAACAACGTATATTATTTATGGCTAGGTTTTATACACATGTCCTATTTCTCTATGTGTTCCCAAGTCTAGAAGAGTACCTGGAATATAGCAGGTGCTCCATACATTTCAGCTAAACGTAATTATCGCTCATTTTAAAAAGTATGATTTTATTACTGTTTTTCATCCATTTTAGGTCAAAGAATTTGACACCAATTTTACACATGCACTACAGCCAGAATTCTACTTGGAGCCAAGTACTAAGTACGTATTTCAGATGAGATGTCAAGAAAGGGGTAAAAGGTACTGGCAGCCATGGACTTCACCTTTTTTCCATACAACTCCTGAAAAAGGTGAGTGTATTTATATATTTTATTATCTTAGGCTTTTCTTTTGCGTTCTTTCTCTCTTCTACAGGTTTTTTTTTTCCTCCTCAATTTCTATAAAAATTGACATGACTATTTGTTCTAGTTTGCAAGCTGCCGGAATGCGATATATCAGAAATGGAATGGCTTTTCAAAAGGGAAATTTAGTAAGTTGCAAGTTTACAGTTCTAAGGCCATGAAAATGTCCAAATTGAGGCAAGTTTATAAAAATGTCCAAATTAAGGCACCAACAAGAAGTTACCTTCACTCGAGAAAGGCCAATGAAGTTTGGGGTTTCTCTCTTAGCTGGAAGGGCACATGGCAAACATGGTGAGGTCTGCTAGCTTTCTCTCCAGGCTTGTTGTTTCATGAAGCTCCTCTGAGGGCATTTTCCTTCTTCATCTTGAAAGGTCTCTGGCTGTGTGGGTTCTAAAGCTTTTTCCAAAATGGTTCCCTCTTAAAGGGCTCCGGTAAGCAACCCCACCTTGAATGGGTGGAGACACATCTCCATGGAAACCATCTAAATGCTCCCACCCAGCAATATTGAATGAGGATTAAAGAACATGGCTTTTCTGGGGTCCACAAGATTCAAACCGGCACATTATTCTAGGGAAAGTGGTAAGATTTAAATTGTCATTTTGCTTTATATTTTAAGACTATCTACAATTTATGTAATAGTTCTCAAGTTTTATTGGTCATAAAACCCACCTGGGGTCATGGTATAAAATGCATGTTCGGCATCTCTGCTCCCAGAGAGACTGATTTGACAATTCAGTGGGGGGAGGGATGCTCAAGAGCCAGTGTTTTTTTAAAAAAAACATTTTTGGGTGATTCTTAGGCATATCATTTTAGACCTTGTTTTGAAAAACATTCTAATGAGGGAAAGTAAATTTAAGAGCTTCATTAAATCCTATAAGCCACTCTGATAAAATATATTCTCCCAAAAGAGACACAAATCACATCATATCAATAAAGTTTAATTCCTGCTATATGCAAAGCAATCAGAAAGAATTAAAATACTTCAACATGGGATTAATTACCTTTCCTCCACCAACAAGGTCTAGATTGATTTATTGCTTGTCTTTAGGTAATCTCTTGCTCCAAGTATTAGTTGTTTAAATTTATGTCTATTTGCATATTTCGCTCAATAAAATCTTAGCCAAATAGACTCCCATTGTGAGCAAATAATAAAATGATCTACTGGAGTTGACATAATAACTCCATAGTGGCCCCACTAACCTGAAGATTCCTCTCTATTCTAGGTAGTCTACACACAAGATTTAACATTTTATTTTCAGAACTGAAAGATTTTAATTATAACCGCAATATTAACATACTCATTACTATAACTTGGAATTGATATATTTTTCACAGCACTTTGACACGCATTATGTCTGCAAATAGGAAGATCCAGACTCACTGAAAAAGCTCTTTTGGCGTCCCCTAGTGTCCAAATCTTAGAAGTACATTAAGGGAATCACGATATTCTGAGTCATTTTTCTTTCTTTCTTTTTTTTTTTTGGTTAGTTTTAAATTTAAGGTATCTTGTCTTAAATGGAAATTGTTGGAAATTCTTAGGCCTTATTTGTCTAACATTGCGATATTAGTTGCCGTCCGTTATTTTTCAATGAAATTCAAAATTGTTTAACAAGATTTTTTTAATTGACAACTAACATTTACCTACTATTTAGGAAGTACTGCTATATATGATTGCTTGAGCTTTACGTCAACCATATTTGGTAGTATAATTAGCACAATTTTACAAATCGGGAAACTGAAACATGACTTGCTAAATATCACATTGCTGATGGGTAATAGCATTTAAATAGAACAAACATTTTCTTATTCAAAATGCTGTGCGTTTTTCCCAACATTCCCCAGCCATCTCATCAATTTCTTTCTTTAAGCAATTACATCATAGTGAAAGAGTGGCTTAATAAAATGTTCAACAAATTAAGTATAGGGCCACAAGTGTTCTCTTCTTTAAAGATGGTTTTAAATTTCAGGTAGAAGGAAATAGAAATACCACAGGTATCCTACAGCAAACCTAAATTTAAAGCCTTTGCTGCGTTCTCAAGGGAAAGAAAAATTACTCGATTGGCAAAAATACCAGAAAAAAGAAAATATCCTTGAAAAATTGCATCTATCCAAGTTTAACATGTTAGATAAGAGGAATGTAAATATTCTTGGTGTGAATTCCTTTGTAAGACACATTAGAGAAAAAACAGTGAAAGTGTGTTAGAGAATATGCAATTATACAATATTTGTTTTAAGTTTTAATTTTTTCGGTTTGTAAATGCAATGGAAATTCATTATTTCTACAATCTAGAAATAACTGCTGTTTACATTTTAATGAATTTAATATTAGGTTTTTCCAAAATAGGTATTTTTTTAATAATTGGCGCTGCACTGTTTATACTGTTTTATATCCTGATTTTCTTAGTTAATCCACCTTGTTGAGTTCTTACAAACCCATTTAATGGGTGCACAGCATTTCAGTTTATGGATGTACTATAATTTATTTAACCATTTCCCTATTTAAGTACTCTCTAAGATGTTTCCTTTTTCTCCTTTTTATTATAACAAACTTCTTCTGAGCAGCTTTACATATAAATTCTCCTTGTTTCTTTATACCTAAAGAAGAATTAAGCACATTTGAAGATGCTTGATGCATGTTGCCAAATCGCTTTCTAGTAAATCTTTACTATAATTGTTCTTTGTAAAACTTTCCATGGAAAGAGGGTCTTTCACGTAGTCACTCATCTAAATTTTATTTAGCCTCAGTCATATGCCAGGCACTTGCTAGGTGCTCGCAGAACCTCAATAACCAAAGATCCCTGCCTAGAAAAGACAGACAATAAAACGCAGAGATAATAAATAAGCAGATTACATTGTATAATAAATAAATGAATAAATGCAATAAGAATCAAACCTCACTACTGAAGGCTGAATTGCCTCACAATGGGAAAAATAAGAAGATACAACTTCTGTAACATGTTAGTGAACCAGCTTGCTTGAAAATGGGGGTTTTTGGACAACCAGATTCTCCCATTTATTAAAAGTTAACTTATTTGTAAAGAAACACAACCCAGGAAATAATGTTCCCTCTGTGCAGGAAATTTCAGTTTTATTCACTAAAATTCTTTTATTCACTAAAAGGAATCACAGAATCGATTAATCTCAAAACGATGTGTTTTCAGAATTCCAGTCAGATCGCACTGCGGGGCAAATCCGGAAGGAGATATGGCTTGTCCTGCAGGCCCCTGTTTCGCCTCTGGATAGTGCTTTAACCTTTAAAATCTTGATCCCAAAAAGAAACCAAACAAACCCATTCATAGTAAGGGTTAAATGACTTATCGGATGTATTCTCCTTCCCTTCCTTAGAGATTCTAGTCTTGAGTGGAAAACGAAGCCTGTCCCTAAAAGAGAAAAAGGAAAAAAAGTCACCCTCTCAGAATATGATATCAGGCTTTAGCAAACACACAGGGGTAGGAGACCCATTTTATACCACCTTGGTATACTAGCAAGAGGCCAAAGAAGTGACTGAACCCAGTGCGATGTCAGGATATTAAACCAGAAGAGCTAACATTTATTGGCTGGCGCTGTGATCAGCATGGAACAAGTGGGTTGTCCTTTACTTATCACGACAGCCCTATAAAAGGGTGTAGTTATTATTCCATCGTGTAGGTGAAGAAGCCAGGGGCCAGGTAGATTTAACAGTTTTGCCAAATGTTCCAAACGCAGTAACCTTTAGAGCTGGGGCTTAGCGCAGGCCAGCCCGCCCTGTTCACAGCCATACTGGAGTCTCCCAGTAGACCAAGGGGGGGGGCCCATGTCAGCGCCCCCGGGCCACCTCACCCAGTCTTCCTCTACACATCCAGCTAATGACAAAACCATGCCAACAGAGCTTCGTTGTTTATTATAATATTTGTCATTAAAATAAAAGCTCAAGAAGAAAGAGAAACCCTTATGATGCTGTCACCTATTTCTACTTTGGCATACATTCAAGGTGGGGAAGCAGGTCTGATTAAGGTGATGGGATGAACCTTAGAATAGGATAGGGAAGAGGCAGCCTGAGAAGAGGCTACAGCTTGGATGGAGAAGGTGCCTTTGTCCACGACAGGACCAGCCCAGGGCAACTTATCATGTATTTTTTTCTTACTGGCTCTGGCCCAGTAAAATATCTGGAAAACAGTGTCTGGACCATTTGCATTAGAAATGCTTGTGTGCTCAGTTAAAATGCAGATTCTTGAACCTCACCTGCTGTGATGCATCTGCATGTAAAGTGTAAGAACCACTGCTTGGAGTGAGATACTCCCTTTAAGAGGGAGACATGTCATGAAAGGACAGCATGGGATGTGGGCAGTGGGTGAGGACTGATTGGGGAAGGCGTGACTGCCCAGACCCACATCACTGCCTTAGTAATGGCGCTCTTAGGGGAGAGAAGGGGTGGGCATGTGCGGCTCTCAGGCCTTTATTTCTAGAGCTGTCTGTCCACCTTTCTGCTGCTTCTTCCTCCTGCCAACCCCTTCCTGAGTCACTGACAGCCCCAGCTTATCTCAGCAGCACACGATCCCCAGCAGCACAGGATACAGGACTTTTGCCTCAGTTTACCATTGTGTCACGTTTCCCCGTTCTGCCTGGATTCTGCCCTACTTCTGGAGGTGAAGTTCAGCTGAGGTTATCAGAACCACTGGCTGCTGCTGAAGTTTGAGCATCTGTCCCATCAACCATGACAGTCACTGTAAAAATTTCTGGATCTGTAAGTCGTACAAAAAGTGGCCTAAAGGAGAACCAACGCTGTAGCAAACCAAGTCTAATTTCCCTGTGGCCAATATAAAAAGATTAAATACAACTTCCAAGCAGAAGTGTTTTTCGATTTTGCATTGTGATGCAGATCCCACTGTTAATGAAGAAACTGTGTAGGCTCTATAATCTCTTTAATGAGCAGTCAGCAGCCTGAGGGAAGGGCAGTCACATTTCATAATGACTAATTAACTTGCTTGAATTGTTCCTTGCAGTAGAGATTTTTCCCAGAAACCGTATTTGTCTTTTTTGACAATTCTCCAGAGGAAGGCAAGTATGAGCAAGAGATTAAGCTGCATTTTATTTTGTTCTCACAAAACACTACTGCTCATTGCACAGCAATAACTTCTTGAGGACTTAGTTTTTCAGGACTTCTGAGCTTAGAAATTTCTTTAGTGACTAAAAGAGAGAAAAATATGTATTTTATTGGAACTCAGTACAGGTGCTATGAAATGTAATACAGATTAGACTGTGGCACACAGAATGTACCTTTCAAAATTCCATCATTTGTAATTAGAGATTTGTGATTCATCCATACCAAGATGCATTATAAATGTACAGATTCTTGGTCTCTAAACTGTGTTAAATAGATGCACAATGTTCCTTGAAAGGCTAATCATTTTAAATTCATCATCTGCGTCAATTTTATCTTCTTCAGGTCATGTCCCTAATAAACCACCAGAGTTCTGTAGAATGAAAAAGAAACCAGAAGAGCCCCACAATCTCTCTGAGGTTTGCCATCCATTAATGTAAAGCAAAGATGACTTTTTTCCTAAAAGAAGAGAAATAAGGAAAAAGAAATAATCCCCTCTATTAATTTCCTATTGCAGCTGTAACAAATTAACACAAATTTGGTGGCTCAAAATAGCATAAATGTATTCTATTACAGTTATGGAGGTCAGATGTCCAAAATCTGTTTCAATGAGCTAAAACCCCACCTGGACGCTCTGGGAAAGTATCCATTTCCTTGTCTTTTCCAACTTCTAGAAGCGGCCTGCATTTGGTAGTCAGAGGTCCCGTCCTCCATCTTCAAAGCCAGGAGTGTGGCATCTTCCATTCTCTTTCTCTGACTCTGACCTTCCTGCCTCCCTTTTATAAGCACCCTTATGATTTCATTGGGTCCATCCAAATAACCCAAGATAATGTCCCATCTCAAGATCCTCAATTTAATCACATCTGCAATACCCCTTTTGCCACATAAGGTAACCTGTTCCCAGGTTTTAGGAATTAGGATAGGGATGTTTGTGGCAAGCCTTCATTCATCCCTACTACATCTCCCACCCTTCCACACATCTCCACCTACAATTATGGTTTTTACTAGTCAGGAAGATTAGGTGCAAGCAATAGAAATCAAATCTGGTGATCGTAAGCAGAAAGGGGATTTGGGGAAGGATAGATGAAACTAGGTGGGAAGGCTGGGGAAATGGATGTGGACAGGATCCAAAGGAGAGCCCCAACCACAGCCAAACTCACACTCCACGCTGTGCAAGTGGCCTGGTGGTCACCGCCAATGCCAGCTCTGTGCGCTGGACACCACCAGTGGCGCTGCTATTACCAGCCCCTGCATCCAGCTGTGGCAGATGTCTGGATTCTCAGTGGTTTCTTGAAGCTGTATGCCACCGTCTGCACCTTCAAACCCCGGGCTGTGGGAAGGAGGTGGGGAGACATCCAATTGCCCGATGTACTTTATCTGCTTGTAGCTGGTTGCTAGCATGTGGGAGAGGGAATATCTGCCCCATTGAAGTTTGCACAGTGAAAAGCCCTACCTGCCTCTTACCTATTTTAGTTCATTCTAGTGCATGGCAACTAAAAATGGCAAATATCCACTAGGCAATTCAGACTCAAGAACAGGGATTTGCTGTGCTTAAACACAAGGCTGCACTTTTGAAGAATCTTAGACCACTGATGAAAAAGTTGGAAGTTGCCCATTTTTGGCATATAGAGTTTTACTACAATTTGACATCAGACCATCACCTCTGTGTGATCCATGTCTCTTAGGAAAATTCCTGGGTGACTGCTGTTTCTCAACTTTTCCTTCTTCTTTTCTTTTTAGCAATACACTAGCCATGAATCTATTTCTTACCTTCTTCTACCTGTACTTACTGTGCACTTACTGAGTGGAAATAAAAGCATGAAGATAATCCCTTGACTGTGTCTCAGCACACCCTGCTATATTTCATATACAAGGATAACATTGAAATCCACCAAATGATTCATCATTTGACTTGTTTTTCAAGGTGTGGAAGTGAGTTTGTTCTGACATATCGTTTTCTCTTCCCTGGGCTTCTGGTGCATTTTTGAGATGTGTGGCGTTGTCCTTTCCCTTGCCAACTGACACAGACTGGGGTCAGATCTTTGCATTTGGCCTAACAATTTGAATTCTAACCACAGAGCTAAATCTTCCCCGTGGAAGTATCACTTAAATACTATAAAACAGCTGAACTATTAGAGGTAGGGGTTTAGAAAGAGAAGAAACAAAAAAAGATGCTTGTGTTTTAAGAAAAATATGACAGGAAAAAAAAAACCACTCCAATAATTTGAAAAACATACCTTTGTTTCTTTTAATATGAATCCTCTTTAATATCTAGAACTTCTGAAAGAAAGGCCTAGGAAGGTCCACGTGTCAGCTCTGATCAAAACCTTTATGACACAAGCCCTTGGTTAGAGTGGCTTTGACCCCAGGAATGTCAAGAGCAAAAATAAAGAAAGAAGTCTTATAAAGATCCATGCCCTTTGGCCCAGTCATCCCATATATAGAAACCTAGCCTTAGGAAATAAAGATATGTAAAGGAAATTTATGTCTAATGAAATTCATATAAAAGTTAGAATTTGGAAACAATCTAAAAGTTCAATGACTGCAATATCATTAATACTTACTGATCTTTTAATTTGTGTTAGGCATGGCACTGAGTGCTTTATATGAACTATCTCATCAAACCCCATGAATGAAGAACTGTTATCCAATTTTACAAATGAAGAAACTGAGTCACAGAGACGTTAAGCAACTTGCCCAGGGCCACGCAGCTGTAAGCAGTGGAACCAGAACTTGAATCAAGTTTTGCTTTGACTCCAAAATTGGTGTCTGGAACCACTAAGCTATACAATTTCTCAATAGGAGGATAATTGAATGAATATGGCACAAACATATGATGAAATATTGAATACTCATTAGTATAATGGTTTTAATAAAGTGAGGAAATGGTCATGATGTACTATTGCGTGAAAGAAAGCAGGACAGTATTTATTGATCTCAACTAGAGTACAGACTTTCCAAATATAAAAATAATTGGTTTTAGTCTATGAACACATAGAAAATTATATGTTCTTCTCCACACTCTTTTATACTTTTCAAGCATCTTACAATTCACATGTATTGCTTGCACAATGAAGGAAAAGGAAGAAAAGTATTTTAGGCTAGAAGATTCTGAGAGTCAGTGCTAAATGGATGGGCTCAGTCATAGCCCGGTCTGGTGGGTCCAGAGCTGGGCCCCGGGAGTGACAGTGGCTTCGGCTCTGCCTGGGAGAGGAAGGGTGCAGAGCTCCCTGGGCTGCCCATCCCGAGACTGCCTCCTGTGGGGCAATGCCGTAAGCGACGGGGCCAGTGACCAGCACAAACTAGAACTCAGAACTGGATGGAAATTTTCTCTCCTGACCTCCCTCCTAGCTGGGTGTACTTGGGCAACTTCCTCATCCATGAAAGAGGACAGCCACAGCATTTCCCCCCTGATTGGATTAAAAAGGATTGAATGAGAGAAGGAACACAAGCCTAGTACATTACCTGGGACAGAGTTATGCTCAACACAAAGAATAATAGAACACTTCGCCCATGGTAGACAAAGAGGGAAGAGGCCGAGGAGATTGATTTGGCATCATCCTAAGAACAGATGGGATACATTATTTCTAACACTAGCTCCCTCTGAACAGATTTGATTAAATTACGGTGGTATTTGGGGTAGGCCAAGGAATGCAGTCACGTATGTCACTTTTTTTTGTCCAAGACTGAGAAGCTGCATTTCTTGTTTGAAACTGTTCCAAGTTGGCTAGAAACACATTGTCTTCTATAAAGCTAACTCCAAACTCCAAAGTGAATGGGTGTGAGTTCTGTAAAAGTTCTTACCCAATTAGACATGCATTGGGTATTCTGAGAAGGCTCAGGTAGGAGCTGTGAGGGTAGCAGGCACAAGTGTGACACTCTGTGTGGGACTCAATTGTCTCATTATGGACATAACACAGACACTAAATAAATAATGTAAGTATCCTGAGGCTTTTCTAGCTGTTAGGCTATACACCGATAATTAGAGCTGATGTAAACACTGTTTTTCAGGCATGAGGGCTCTGTGGACTGTAATTTTGTGTTTGTGAAAGCTTTTGTATGTTAAAATACTTGAAGAAAATACTGAAAAATATTAATAGTGGGGTGGGATTAGGCATGTTCTTTTTCTCTCTTTTTTCTTCTTTGTTTTTTTCTCCAGTATGGTTACTGCTTTTATAATGAAGAATGTTAAGTATGATTTCATAAGAAATGACCTAGCCACTTGGTGGCAGTGTGCCATGAAGAATAGATGCTTCATTTCAATCCTATGCTTACCAATTCTGTCATTGGCTTGATTTTTTCTCTCACAGTCTTGTTTATAAATTGTCCTACTTTAGAATACTGATTCTTTGTGAAATTACCCTCTGATAATTAAGCACCTATTTTTAATGACTTTAATTTAATCTAGTTTAAATTAATGCAGCTGGTAGATTTGAAATTATGATAACAAATAGACTCTAAAGGAAGATTGCGTTTATTCTCCAAACAGGCTGATAAAGCCCTAGTCAGATACGAAAATTACTTTTATATAATTCAAATTAATAACTTTCTTTGCCAAACAACCACCTGTAGTTTATACAACAGAATTACGTTAACCTGTATTAAAAGCCAACAGCATCATATATTAGTTTCTAATAAGACTGCTAATTTAAAAATAACAAAAGTGAAGGCACAAATAACTCAGCAGCACATGCTGTAAACCTGCGATCTTGCCAAATAGAAAATCATGTTAATTTTAATGAAATATTTCTATTCTTAAAATTTCAGAATAACGTAGATTCAGGCTCCTGCTTAAGCTTGAACATAGCCTTTAAAATACCCATTTGGCTGCATAAATCTGGCTGTTGGCCACCAGGGCGTAACTTTGCTCCTCAGAGTTTAAATGAACCTCTTACCCAGGGAGTAAAAGAGGCTTAGTGAAGCTTAAGAAGCCATAAAAGGATTTTGGATCCATCACTTTCACAATGATAAATTTTCCTCTTGCTGTAGAGAAGCTGGAATAATAACATAGAAGAAAACTTTTACCTTTCTCTGATACTTTCCTCTCCTAAAACCCCCAACCCATTGATCTTAGGAAACTACCCTTCAACTGAGCCCAGACCTGGACCAAGATAAGCCTTTTTCAAAAACTTCCAAAGACCTGTAGGAACCTTTTTATTAGAAACTCTCAGAGAAAGTTGCTTGGGTCAAACAGCTTATGATTCAAGCCTGTGCTATCTCAGGGACAGTTCAGGGCACCTCAAGATGCGCACTTTCCCTGGCTCCAAAAGCAATATTTTTAAAAAGAATTTGGACACTGAAACCAGAATAACTGGAGAAGAAAAGAAAAGTAAAAGGGCTTGAGGCATTCTTGGGGCTCCAGAGCTTAGAACCCTCTTCAGGGATAACTTTGCCAGCTGGGAGAATTGAGCTCTTGAAGTGCCCTCTGGCAGCTTTTAATTATCTTGATGGAAGAGATGAGTGAGGCAGCCCCAGGACCCTTTTGAATTCAAACTGAAAGTGAATTAGCTGCCAAGGCTGCACATCCCAGGTCGGAAGCTTTCATTAGCTGTGTCCTGGAGATCTTCATGGAGGATGACTAGACAAGGCTGGCCAGGATCCCTGCCAATGAGAACGGAGCAGAGGGAAGTCATTAATGACATTTCAACCCTATATTACTACCCCAAAGTGTCTGCTAATCAAAACTGGGTTCCTTATATGGAGCCAAGAAAGGGTGAACCCAGCATCATAAAGATTGTGCAAAGGCAAAAGTGACACATTTTGGAGCTCTTAAGAAAGCCTAAATGTTATTGCATCATTTCTTGGAAGGGATCAGATAGAGATCAGTTTTTGTGTAGTTTTTTTGGCTAAGTAGAATATAACTCCTTGGTATCCATAGCCTAGATGGCTCATGAAATTAGTAGACACACCCTGCAATTCCATAAACCTTGGATAATTTTTATAGTCCTTGCAGTGTTTCCTCCTTTGAGATTTGCCCAATTAGAGGAAAAGAAGGAGGAGGAGGAAGAGGAGGTGGGAGGTAGGGGAGGGAGATACGGCAAAGACATACATTCGAAGGCCATTGCCTTTGTTCCATCTTTTAAGCCTATTAAAAAGTTAACAGTTATAAGATTCCACAAGGGTTCCAGGCACTAGAGGAACTTTCCAGAAACCTACAACCTCCAGAGGGGTCCCTGGTCCAGATAAGTCCTGACATCTAGCCCAGCCTCTCCAGAACATCAAATAGTTCCATCTCTCTACCCCATATTAGTGACAGATCCTTCCAATAGTAAAAATTTAGACTTGCCATAGCCCAAACACCCCTAAAGAGAGGTAGGGAAAGATCAAAGGTGATGGTGGAGTTATACAGTGAAGATAGTTTTATGAATATGAATGCTGAAATCATTACATTGATATCTCTTTTAGTCTCCAGTATTCTAGAGCAGGAAGAAGTAAAAACCTAAAATTGTGGAATTGTAACCCAAGTCAACATGTGAAATATGTTTTATCACTAATTGTGGTGGTGTGCTTCGAAATTTATAGCTTTTTTAGTATATATGTCATTTTTCACAAAACAAAGAAGGAAAAAAGCCAATTGTAATGATAAAAAAAAATTTAAGCCCTCTAGCCTCCTGTAGTCTGGAATAGCTAGAAGGAAAAATCTGTGAGGATCATATGGTTACCCATGACAAACTCTGGGATCCGTCCTGTAACCACTTGTTGAAGAGTGCTTTGAAAACTATTGTTTTTTTTATTTCTTTGCTTTGTATATATATTATACTATACAATTAAAAAAGTTAAAAAAAAAAGTTAACAGCAACTTTAATGCTCCTGGTTTACCCCATCTCTAAAGAAGTGAAGAAACTATTAGGAAACTGGGCAACTTGTGTGCAAATTGTAAGGAGCTGACATTGTTTCCTTTTTGTTTAAGTTCCCCAGGTCACACCAAAATCGTTCCAGCACAACACTGGGAATTCTGGACTTCTAATTGCTTCCATCCTTAAAGGACATCTTACCTCTGGTAAGAAGACACCATTTAGGTATTTTTTTAAGTAGTCTTTACTAAACATCCGTTTTAATCATACATGGTGAAAAATCATGCCAGGCATATGCTTCTGGGTAATAAAGATGTTCCTTAAGCTTTCTACAGGAAAAAGAAAATCGAAAATCACAGAGATCTGCTTAAAACTGAATTTAAGTGGTTTAGGTGGGTTTTGTGAATTTAGTGGTTTTGCTTTTTCAATGGGTTGGATATACTTCCATTTCAATAAGTGCTGGGACTTAGGACCACAGAGCTTCTTTTAAAAATATATCATTATTTGAATTTCTAGCATGTGCTGGGAGTTTTCTATACACCTTATTTTTCAATCTTCAAAACACTCTGTAAGTGTTGTGTATCCATTTTATAGATGAGGAAATTGGAGTTCAGAGATGTTGAGGAACTTGTCCCGGGTCACACAGCTGCTAAGCGACAATTAAAATTCAAATCCTGTTTTTTCAAACCCTGAAGACTTGTTCTTTCTGCTGTACAAAACTTCCCAATTTATTTGTATCATGACAATATTTTTCCCTTGATGAGCATACCTACATGTTTTAGGCAGGAAAAAATATTAGATCGGGTCATGCTATGGGCAAATATAACTCAATAGAGAAATTTTGAATTAAAAAACTTTAGACATGACTATTTCACTGTTGATCATGGGTAGACCATTTATCTCCTTGCCTAGAAATCTGGCAGGAACAGTATAAGAATGCTTACAGGTTGTATTGAATTCTTTGGACTTTCATTTACTTACATTTATAAATATTCATTAAGCAATTACTATGTGCCAGACACTGCTTTGACTGCCAGGGAATCAGCAGTGAGCAAAAGGAAAAAAGCCTGTGTCTTCATGGAGTTTACAGTCTAGACAGACAGGGGTGAAAACAACAACCAGAAAATAAGTCAGGTGGTGGTGTTTTAAAAAACAGGAAGATAAGCAGACTTTGATCTTGTAGATGTGAATCAGTTATGAGCGAGCACAGATCTCAAATTATAGATGCCTCCACACAACCCGCTCCTTCAGCTTTCTGAGGAAGCTGCGAAGGTTAGGAACTTGTGATCGTTCGATGAGATGTGTATTATTATCCCTATTTTACAGAAAGAGAAAACAGGAGCCTCAGCAAGCTTATAATTATGCCCCAAGGTCACAGAGCTGATAAGTGTCAGAGCCCAGGAGCTCAGACTCACATTCTTCTTGGTCCCTCTGGCCCCTCCTAAGACCCCACCACCTGAGCCCATGTTAGCCTGAGGGTCCTCTGTCCTCCTCTAGGTACTAATGCCCAATGCCGTGTGGCAGCCAACACCCCACAGTAGTGTCCTGAAGTCTTTAGCAATAGCTCATTATCCCCAGGAAACAACTAATTTCACATCCTGGAGTGACTTTGGAGTGAGCTAGAGCTGTTGTGGTCCTCCAGTTGGCTCTAGGAGAGGAGCTGGATAGTCTAGAGATGGCCAAGTACCTACAGTAGGTAGGGCTGGGAAATGATTAGGGCAGGACCAATTCAGTGTCTGCCACGTGGGAAGTATCCAATTAACATTTGCCCAAGGGAGGGGGAGGGGATGGAAAGGAGGCCAATCCCTAGCATGGTTCTAGAACAAACTACAGCATGATCGGTTATGTCAAATTAGAGTTCCGTATTTGAAAATATGTTTTTTCACGTACCAGGAAGAAAATGTGATAAGCCTAGTAGGTAACTCACGTAGAATATATGATAGCAATTATTTAAAGACTTCAGGTGATTGACTGAACTTCAAAATGCAAGAAAAGCGTTGCTTTTAAAATAAAATGTGAATGCAAGACAAATGGCAAATTTGATTTCTTCCTTATTACATGTATCATTCTAAGTAGGGTGAATGCCTTTTCTCAGCAGGAAAAATTCACGAGCCATGAATTTTGAGGAATGGTGACAAGAGACACATAAATTCTGTTTCACACAAAAGGCTAAAAACAAAACCCAAAAACGCCTTGGTTGTGATTATGGCCAGCTTTAGACCCTATGACAAGCAACTGCGAATCTTCACTTGTGCCAGACAAACTAAATGAGGTTCATAATTAAATGTATTTGAATAAAATGTGCATGTGCCAGCTCAGGGAAATGTCTAATGCTGACCACGTTTGCCAGAGATGCGCTTCTAGAAAGCCCCAGCCGTCAGACACCTGCAGTTTAATTTCCTCAAACTAAAGGAGACTTCCAGGAGAACAGGCTTGCAACCTGCGAAGGCACTCACTTTATAGATCGATGTAAAGACTAATTTTTGCTTTCCCCTTGAGATCAACAGCCTTTGCTCTTAGCAGAGGAGAGCGAACAATGACATCTGGCCTTATGTGAACACGAACGCTTAGCTAAAATGATTTTTCTTTCCTTTTAGACAACAGGGAACAAGACATTGGACTTTTATTGGGAATGGTGCTCTTGGCCGCTATGTTGTCAGTTCTTTCTTTGATTGGGATGTTTAATAGATCACTCCGAACTCGGTAGGTTTTTGTAAATTTTTTTTTCATTTCAATCATGTTTATGAACCACCAAAATATAAAGTGGATTCCATTATTCACTGGAAACAATCCAATAATGTTTTTATTCTGAGAAGGGAAAAACAGAAGAAGCAAGGTTTAATGAGCACCTACTCATGCCATGCTTTTTACAGATGTCATTCATTTATTCTTCCACGGACCTTGTCAGAAAAGCTTCATGGCCTGTTTTACAGATAACTTAAATAAGGCTTAGAGAGGCTGAGCTGTTGGCTCAAGGTCACCAAGCACCAAGCTAGGAATCCAGACACTTCTGACATCAAAGCTCCTGTTCTCTCCTTTACTACAAAGCCTTTCCATTGTGCCTCAAGTTTATCTACAGTGTCCGGATTCCTTGGAGTGCTTAAATAGGATGCCTTGGATTCTCTCCGAACAAATCAGTGAATGGGTGTGGAGAGAAGCATGGCAAAAGCAATGCTCACGTTTGTCACTTTGTTACCAATAGTGAGGTCTCAGCTCTAGCATCCAGCCCGGATGCCCCTTCTCTTTGGCTTCCTTCAATCATATTTTTCCCATTATGGTATTGATAGAGCTCTATGCCCAGTAATTTAAAATGAGACTTTGAGGACAGTAAGGACTCTGCTTTTCTAAATTTCACTAGATGCATTGAGTGTTCCTAATCTGTTATTAGGCTGGTGTTTGGTGGGCTATCTCCCAGTCCATCCAACAGTTCACAAAGTTGATACATATGAATGTTCTTTGCCAAACTGGCACTGAGTTTCTCTTTCCTGCTATCATGTGCTTTTTGAGATTAATTTTCTTTTGAACTTATGATCAAATGCAGTAGAAAGATTCCGAGTGAGCTGTTCTAAATAAATTACGCTAATGATTTTCTATTTATGTAGGCTTTTTTCCTCAGAACTTAAGTCATATTTCAAAGTGTAAATTGCACATTAATAAACACATCCCTAATACCCCCTGAGATGAGCAAACTCACGTGGAACTTTATTTTAGGTTATTTTAAAATATACTTGATTATTTTTGGTAATGGACAGTGGAGATGGCAGCACAGTATTGGGGATGTAATTAACAGCACTTAATTATATATGTGAGTTCAAATTAGAATTAGAGGGTTTTATGATTAAACATTCTCTTTAAATTTTTGTGGTTATGGGCACCTTGGAGAGTTCTACAAAATATGCCTTAAGTTTTACAAACTTTTCCACTCTGACAGGTTTCCTACTTGTAATGGTTTGCCATATTTAACATGTGTGCAATTTCACTGCCAGGAAGGTTCTTGCACTTATCTTGAATCTCATATGAAGTGGGGTTTTTGTTTGTTTGTTTGTCTGTTTTTTAGCATTCCTGCTCTTTAGAAAGAAGTAGAGTAATAAAGCAAGAGGAAAGTCTATAAAGATATTAGGTCAACCTCCCACTTAACTTTTTAAACTAACAGATGGAAATCTTAGCTCCTGAATCAGGAAGTTTGATTTTTTTACACATCCTGTTCTAATTAGTTTCTTAGTCTCCTTTATGAGAACTTGCAGTGGTCCTAAAGTAAAATACTTCTAATGTGTCATTTTTGTCTTTTAGAATTAAAAGAAGAATCTTATTGCTGATACCAAAATGGCTTCATGAAGATATTCCCAATATGAAAAACAGTAATGTCGTAAAAATGCTGCAGGTAACCAAACACTATCAAGTAAAAACTGAGTGGCAGCTGAGAGCAAGAGTGAAGTTCAATCATTAGAGTAGAATTTCCATTTAAATAAATAAATGTGTATATATTAGTGTATATTATATATACATATGAAGAAACAAAAGGGTACATATTTCAAACTCTGCTTAAAAGATATGAAATAATGGAATTGGGAGGAAAGAAGGGGAGGAAGAAAGAAGCAGTGCTATAAAAAGAGTAAAGTGAAGAGAAAGATCATAGACCAGGTGCTGAAGTGACTTGTCGACCAAGCAGTTGTTTGGCAGCTTTAGGGACAGAGAATGCAGGACAGAGAAACTAACTGGAATGAGCCTCAAAGACTCAAAGGGGCTTCTGTTTACAGGAGATCAGAGAAGCAGGTGGAGCCCAAAGGGGGCACCTCTTAGAGACCCTGTAGAGTGCAAGAAAATTATGATGAGATATTGTCACCAAGTATGGTCTGGGCTTCCATTTGGCCAAGGAAGGGAAGGGAAAACTCTGAGGGTGTAGAAGATTTGCTGGTCATAGATGTGCTGTGCTCCTATGGAGAAGAGGAAGGTGTCTGCTCCATGTGATCCTGCTACTTTGTGGGACTCTGGTCCAGCCCTCAAGGGGCTCACAACCCTGTCAGAGGGACAGACACATCATCCAAGCATTGCAAAGCCACAATGTAACTTCAATGAGAGAAATAAGCCTAAACATGTGATGGAAGTGCAGGGGAAATCTTTTGAAAGATGAGGAGTTTCTCAGGAGAAGGAGAAAGCATTCAAAGTAGAGGGGACAACAGGAGCAAAATCAGAGATGTGAGAACAGCATGTCGGGTATTGCTTTATCAAAAAGCGCGACATGAGAAGTCGCTAGAATAATGCCGGATTGGGACCAGATCAAAGAAAACCTTGTTATGGAACTCAGACTCCATTCTTTCAATCAATGGTTTTCAAATTTCTTTTAAATTTTTATTTTTAGCCTGGGATTCTTTGGTTCAAATGATGTGAGGAAGCCAAGTATTTGTCAAATGAAAGTTGCTCTGTTTGAAGCTCTAGCAAGAGAAAAATCAGAGGTCCATTAATCCACTCCTTCCCCAGCTCCAGAGGAGTCCGCAGCACAGCAGTTCTTAGCATTGGTTGCGTATTCAAATCAAGTCACATTCTGGAAGCTCAGGGGTGAGGACGGAGTGGGGACCCAGATGTCAATATTTTTTAAAGCTTTCTAAGTGGATCCACTATGCAGCCAAGCTTGTGAACCACTGTTAAGGGGTTGAAAACTACTGCTAAAGAAAATTAGGAGTCCCTGAAAATGTTTTCCTTTGGAATTGATGTGGTCTCCAGAAAGAGGCAGAAAAGGAGGGTCAGAGAAATGAGTAGTGTGATGCATCAAAGTAACAAGAAGCAAGGATCTACAGTGAGGACCACCTTGTAGAGGGTCTGTAAAATAAAAACTGACATGTGTTCTTGGAATGGGACATGGAGGAGGTCACTGGCCATCTTGGCCCAAAATTAAGCTGAGAAGGGAATGGAAGAGGGGTGTGTGAGTTTGCAAGCTGCCAGAATGCAATATACCAGAATTGGAATGGATTTTATAAAGGGGAATTTAATAAATCACAAGCTTACATTTCTAAGGAAGTGAAAGTGTCCAATTTAAGGCATGAACAAGAGGTGACCTTCACTCAAGAAAGGCCAATGGGTCAGAAACACCTCTGTCAGCTGGAAAGTCATACGGCTGGCATCTGCTTATCCCTTGCTCCTGGACTCTGTTGCTTTCAGCCTCTGTTCCTGTGGGGGCGCCTCACTTGACTTCTCCAAGGCTGGCTTTCATCTCTTGGCTTCCCTTGGCTCTTTCCAGGTTCTAGCTTGCTTAACATATCATGGTGACAGCTGCTAGTCTCCAAGCATCTCCAGACAACTGTGTCTCTGTTCTCCATGTGTCCACATCTGTGTCAGCTCTGCTGTGAAATTTCTGTCAGCTTTGAGGCTTCTTTCATTTCTGTAGGCTCTGTTCTTCTCCAAAGTGTCTCCCCTTTTAAAGACTCTAGTAATCTAATCATGTCCCACCTAGAATGGGTGGAGTTATATCTCTGTCTAATCAAATAGTCACACCCACAGTTGAACGTGTCACATCTCCATGGAGATAATCTAACTGAAAGTTTCCAACCTACAGTATTGAATCTGGATTAAAAGAAATGGCTGCTCCCACAAACTTGGATCAGGATTAAAACATGGCTTTTCTGGGGTACATACTACCCCCAAACTGGTATGAGGGTGTTTTAGTTTCCTTGGCTGCTCCAAGCTAAAACCATGAAGTGGATCAGCTTAAACAATAGGAATTTATTCACTTAATGGTTTGGGGGCCAGGAAAATATCCAAATCAAGGTCTTATCAAGGTGTTGCTTCTTCCTGAAGACCAGTGTCTTAGGCTGGCCGTGAGTGGTCCTGGCTCCTTTGTCTCATGGGAGGCACACAGCAGTTTGTCTCCTGGTCTCTTCCAGGTTTCACTAATTTCAGCTTCTTGCTTCCATGGCTTTCTCTGTGTGTGTGTGTGCATTTCATTCTCTTATAAAGGATTTGGGTAATAGGATTAAGATGCATCCTGAATGAGGGTGGTTCACACCTTAATTGAAGTAACCTCATCAAAAAGTCCTACTTATAATGAGTTTACACCCACAGGACTGGATTAGATTTAAGAACATGTTTTCCCGGGTACAAACAGTTTCAAACCACCACAGCGAGGAAGTGAAGACTGAGAATGTACACTTATCTTGATGAGTCTGGACAAAAAGAGAAGAGGAGAGAGAGGTTAGACTGACACATGGGCAGCTTTCAAATATTTGTGGAATGAATGAATAACAGTAGCTCAAGAGAGATGTAGAGTCAAGAGGGTGTTTATTTTAAGTGGGACAGACATGAGAAGGACTATTACAGAAAGAGAGGGCAAACTGAGCCAACGAAACTCTGGGAAGTGGGGAGGAGAGTCTAAAGTGATGAGGGGTGAGGCACATCTTTGAGTTGGAGGAGGGATCCTTGTCTTCTGATAGGCGAAGGAGAGGAAGGGTGTAGAGGCAGCTGATTCCAGAGAAGGTCATGGTGTCAGCAACAGGGCTTATCTAGAGCTCATATATGTAGTGTAGTACATGGTTGACAATTAGCCTAAGGGCAAGCATATATTCACCAAATTACACATCATAAATACTGTTGTCTTGATTTTAACACCACTTAACAATTCTATGTTGACTGACTACTAATTGTCCAAGGGGATTGGGGACATTCTCTAACTTAGAGAATCATCTCTGCTTTCACTGTGATCAAATCGTCTTCTTCCTTTATGGTCCTCACTCTGCCCTTACTCAGGGATTTCCTTCATAGACCCTGATGCTCTTCTCTATCCTTCATTGGCGTGGTCTGACTCTAACACATTTCTCTACTCGGTTGCCAGCATGAAGTGGGGAAAATGTCCCCCTTCCCTAGAATACAGCCATATTGCCTTCCGACTTCCCTAGAGCACATCTAATGTTCTTTACTTGATTTGACCTTTGAATAAATGCCCACCCACCCCACCAGAACCTGGTAAATTAATTCCCTTGTGAGGTTGGGGCTGAAGGAAGATCCAGCAACACTGAATGCTGCTTTACTCAAGGTCTTCCCTCTTGGCCAAACTCTTTTCCCCTCTGAGTTCCTGGAATGAGAGGTAAGCCATGCAGCCTCCTTCAGAAGGAGGTTTCGTTTTGTCCAAGAGACTAGGAGGTGGATCTCATTTCACAGTTGTGATGGGTGGGGGTGATCTGCTTTGGGAGGCAGCCTTCAGCTGGAAGGCCCCAAGTCCTTGTCTTGCCCAGAAGTGTCACCAGGCTCCCAGACAAATGAAACCTTTTTCACCTCTCACTTGGCCATCATGGATTTGTGTGAACTGTGAGTTGCGGCACACCTTTAGACCCTCAACACAGCACTCACCACAACCTTATTCTCAATACGTAGGCAAAATAGGACTCTCCCCCTTTCTTTTATTTAAACGACAGCAAAGTCTTCTCTTGTAGTCAGGCTCTGTAACATTAATAAATATTCCACAATATTCCAAACATTCCACTTTTAAAGAGCATGAAATAAGATTCAAGTTAACATACAGGTTAACATGAAAGACTCTTCTTTCCCTTTAAAATTTTTAATTCAAGCAATGCTCTGAAGGTGTGGATTATTTTGATTACTCCTTTCCTTTATTCTACACACAGGAGAATTTAATAAAGTCTTGGGATTGACTAGGCTAACAAGAGACAAAAAGAGAAAATTAATATGGGAAGATGATTTGAGAAAAGGGAGGGGGAAAGGAAAGTTGAGAGAAAGCGGAATTCCAGTCCTCATGTAATTATCCAGTTGGCCCCTTTAAAGATCTCTTGTAAAAAGAAACCATGTTTTTTCTTCCTAGGAAAAAATCGAATTTATGAATAGCAATTCCAGTGACCAGGTCCTATATGCTGACCCCCTGCTTACAGAGGTTACAGAAATCTTCCTCCCAGAACATAAGCCCATGGACGACAAGAAGGAAAGTGACAAAGGACCTCTGGAGACAAGAGATTGCCTACAAAAGGCTCTACTCACCGACACTGCAGTTGTGTATATTCCTGCTTTCAACACTGGATATAAACCCCAGATTTCAAATGTTCTCTCTGGGGGAAACCCTCTCAGCGATAATGATCGAACAGCTTCCTCAACTCTTATACCACCTGTCGATTCTTTGGACCTGGGAGAGAATGCCAGGTTAAAAAAATATCCTAATTTTGCTTTTCCTATCTCAAGTATGACTTCACTAAGCAGCACACTATTTCATGAAGAATTAAGCCTCGTTTTAAATCAAGGTGACACGCAAAACTTAATAGAGGGGGAAACCACCATGCTTTTGGAAAATGATTCAGCCAGGGAAACTTTTCCAGAACAGACTTTGCTGCCTGATGAATTTGTCTCCTGTCTGGGCATCATGAATGAGGAGTCTCCATCTATTAATTCTTATTTTCCACAAAACATTTTGGAGGGTCATTTCAATAGTATTTCACTCTTGGAAAAATAGAGCTATGTGGCCATAATCAATATGGAAAGCTGCCTTGCTTCGATCAAGGAATTGGATCTTCTCCTTAACATAAATTTGATTCTTCTATAAAAATTAAAGAATTAAGATTCAAAGATGGAATGGGTTTGCGGATGCAGCAATATTAGAGATACTTCATGCATTTTTAAAAAAGTATCAACTATTTATTTGACCTCTTTGCAAGGAACAGAACAGCTCTATAGAATAAAGGGAGGTTAAATAATGCGGTAGTGAGATGAAACATTTTAAAAAAGTTTACATTAATATTTTCTTACAAAGGGAGAAACAAGTTTAAAAAAACTTTAATTAAATTAAATTAAAGTTTTAATTTTTACTTTATTGCTTAATATGTGTATTAAGCAATGATATGTAAAGGATAGACACAGAGGAGCAATTAACTAACATATTTGCAATAATATTTTTTCCACCACTTTCCATTCTGGTTATAGGGATCTGATCTTCCCTTATTGTGATTTTTGGACTAAAAGAGGTGTAAAACAATAATGTATAGAAACCATAAGATTGCTATCTGCATGCAAGTTAGAAGTGAGAGCCATAAACTCTCCTTTTGCAAGGTTCATGTTTTAATTATATCTTAGTAATACCTAGAAGAGCTAGCAGGGGTTATTTTTAATCAACCGAGAAGTAGATGAATGTCAGAAAAGTATTGTTTTATTGTTAAAACAGATGTGTGATCACATCTGGGCTGGCAAATACCGACTACACCTACCATGGCTCCCATCGCACGTGCCCAGCACATATCACTAAATGGACCCCCCACATGCCTTTCTGCTGAGCCTCACACTGCCCCAGGTTCCTTTCAACCCAGGGCTCCTGCGGAGCTGGGACTTGAAATGAAATCTATCGGCCAACACGATCAATATTAAAAAGAAGTGTGATCTTAAAAATATGAAATGCATATTTTTTTATGAAATGCATATTTTAAACTGAGAAAGGGTACTCATCAGAATATTTTTCTAATAATCAGAATAATTTGAAAAGAGGGTGATGGTCCACTGAGCTTCTCTTTTTAACAGCTGTCAATCATAAAAACTTATATTTAGATTTACTAGTTAAATATTATCATAACAAATCAAGCAGTTAATGAGAAAGGATCACTTGCCTGCCATCTGTTTAGCACATGAGCAACCTATTTTTTTTTTTTAAGAAAGAACTCTCAGGCAGTTGTACTGTCACCAAGGGCCCCAATGAGGAGGATGAAATACCTTTCAGTTCTCCCTGGCTTTGCCTGGGGTCCCAGTGGTAGTTATTACCAGGGCCCTTTCACTTTTGGAAGTGTTCTGCTTTGGATGATAAATCATAAGCTCCCTCTATCTGTGAGGACTGTCTAATGCCATGCCTGTAATTAATTCATTATAATTTATCTTTTTTTTGCATTGAAAATCCCCTTTATTTACTTTATATCATTTGCTAAAGGCCATATTGCTCCAAAACAGGACACTATCCTTCGCTGTGTAAAAAGCATATCCCTGCTGCAAACTTCTATTCTGTTTACCCTAAAAGGTTTATATTTGTTTTGCTTTACATATTACATAGATTTTAAATTGCCAATGAAAAGCTAATGTTAGATATCTTTACTTGTAAATTATCATATACCTGTGCTTTATTCTTCTCAAAAGGGAGAATCACAATGAAGCAAAGAGGCAGGTAGCATTTGAAATAGAAGTAAATGATAGGTGGAGATAAATCTCTGATGTTCCCGTTGAAGCCATCTGGTAATTGTGAAGACCATGTTCATACTGCATAACTGGAATCTACCCACACATTAAAATGGCTTTTGTCAAGCTTAATGGATATGGCATTCTTTGGTCTTCTGAGTATGTTCCCACTGCAGTGAGTAACTCTTCAGGACCTCTCCTTCTCGCCCCTTGGAGCGGGGAAGGGGGCTACTTCCCATCGTTGTGGTGTCTTCCTCACTTCGCCATTCAGCACACTTCTGATTGCATCTTTTCCTTGAGCCTTTGTTGATACAGATGGGCTAAAACTTGAGGCCATACCTGTAGCGGGGGAAGCATGCCTGCCATTGCCCCAACTCATAAGGAAAATTACAACTGTTTCATTATCACATAACCTCGGGAAGGAGGATAGAGTTTTCTTTCCATAATTGTTGTATTCAACAATAAAATATTTATCAAAGTATCGAGTGCCCCTACTATGTGTGAGGCACATCTGGGGATACAGATGGTAACAAAACCAGCCAAGTCCCTGCAACATTGAGACAAGTCATGGCTCTCCAGGAGCTTACATTTTAGTAATGCCAAGGAGGGCAGGATGGAGAGAAACAGGGAAAAATAAAGAAGAAAAATGCCAGCTAATTAATAAGTGCTGTGTAGAAGGATTTATGTGTGTGTGTGGGGGGAGCGGCTTGGTGGGTACTCTACCCTGGCAGTCAGGGCAGGCTTCTCCGGGGAGGTGGCACTGGCATATATAAATCTGAATCGCAAGAAGGATTCAATAGGTTGGGTCAGATTCTAAGCAGCCCCTTTGTGGGAAAATGCTGCAGTGGTCATTGCCTCCACTTCTCCCTCTCCTTCCCAAGTTGCCCTGTCACCCTTCCCTCAGCCAAAACTACCTGGTGACAAGTGCACACCTTTTCATCTTTCCACCTGGCATTGAGCCTATTCACCTTCTTTTTTCAAGTCTCACAATCTGCAAAGTTGCTGCTTCCTAAACGATGTGTCATGCTTATTGATGTGGATTAAAGGGAAAGAAAGAGAGAGAACAAGCGAAAAAAGCCTTGCAGCAAGGAGAGGGAGGAAGAGCAGGGAAATGCAAAGAAACAAAGGCAGATGAATGCGCAGTAACGCTGAAGCAGACTGGAGCTCCGTGGTCCCTGACGACACTGGAGCTCATCAAGGGACAGAATCCTCATATGTTGGTCTTGGTCAAACCCTCCCCCAAATATATATATATATTTTCTCTGCCTATGTTCAAATAGTATTATGACTAAATATACTGTTTTGGTTTGGTAAAGCTGCCAAAATGCAATTTATCAGAAATGGACTGGCTTTTAATGATGGGGATTTATTAGCTTGCAAATTTACATTTCTAAGACTGTGAAAATGTCCAAATTAAGGCATCAACAGGACGATACCTTCTCTGAAGATTGGCTGTGGGTGAGCTTGGGCTCCTTCGTCAGATAGCAAGTACAGACGTGGTGGCATCTGCTGGGCCTTCTCTCCTGGGTTCTTCCAACTTCTGGTTTTGGTGACTTCCTCTCAGCTTCTTTTTTTTTCTGAAAGCTTCTCTTAATATCATCTTTTAACTTTTGTATGTGTTTCATACTCTTATAAAGGATTCCAGTATGAGGATTAAGACCCACCTTGAATGAGGTGGGTAACATTGCCATAACCTAATCGAAAGGTCCACCCACAATAGGTTTACCCCCACAGGAATGGATTAAAAAAAACACGACTTTTTCTGGATTACATACAACTTCAAACTACTACAGATACTAACCAAGCCCATCCGTCACTCTAGTTCTCTCCTGTCTTACTCACACAAAGATTTTAGAGACCAAGCCCCTTCCTTACTTAGTATTAGTGAATTTCACTTCATTTTTGTCTCTTCATTGAATTACAGCAGCGAGTAGTTAGTCTAATAAAACTGTTCATGAAAAAGTATTGATTTTATTCATATATGTATTCATTTACAAGAATTAACTGAGGGTCCTTTACCTTCAAAAAGCAAAGGTAACCCTACTTTTTGTAAAGCATGTAAAGGAACCATGCACTAAGTTTACTTTTCAGAAATCTAAAACCTCCAGATGGTTACTAGGCTAGATAAGTCCTGAAACCCAGAAGGGCCAGCCTCTCCAAGAACATCAGCCAGTTCCATCCCCACAATACCATTTTATTGACACCTCTTTTCAACATTAAAAAGTTAGAATGGGCATTGCCCCAATATCCCTAAAGATTGGTATAAAGATCAAAGGAGAAGGAGGAGTTCTAATAGAGAAGGTAGGATTTAAAAGATAAGTATGGCTGCTGGCTCATTGTATTGATATTTCTTTTTAGTCTCCAGTGTCTTGGAGCAACTAGAAAGAAACACCAGAAATTGTCGAACTGAAACCCATATAAAACTTTGAAATCTGTTCTATAACTAATAGTTAAAATCTACTTTGAAATTTCTTGCTTTTTTGTATATGTTATATTTCACAATAGAAAATGCTAATTTAAAAAATAGTGGAATGAATTTTTGTTTTTGTCCTGGATAGCCACTTTACAGTCTTGATCTCATTTAATGGCAACCCTATGAGGTAGGTGTTATTATTCCATTTCAGAGATGCTATCATGGAGGCTTCTTCTAGGATCTATGACAGTCTACAAGTAGAAGCAACAGATGTCCTGCAAATGGAGACATTGGGAGGCATTAATGTATTGTCTCTCAGTTCCAAACTCATCCTCCTCTGCCTGTTTTCGGATGTTGAAACTGACCGCTCCAGATGACATGTCTCCTTTGCCCACCCTCAATGCTAGGCTCTGCGTTCTGAGGTGTTGGAGAGAGCTCAGAAGGCAGTGCTGTGGATTTCCTAGCAGAGGCAACAGATGGCTGTGCCAGGGACCACCAGGGATGCCGGCAGCCCTTGCAGGTCTCAGGGAGGGCCTGCCCCAGGGTGCTCTATCACCCACCTCTGTGAGCAGCATGTTCTGAATCTCATCCTTGCAGGCCCTTTTCAGGTTTCTCAGTTCTTTCCTTCAGCATTTTTTCCAGGATTCCAGCTTCAGTCCTAGGGGTAGTACCCTATCCCTATCATTGCTACCTCGGTGCATTTAGAGTTCCCTCTTTGAATAGGTAACCATTCTTTATGTTAAATTTTCCTTGTTCTAGTTAATGGTGTGGTTTCTGTCTCCTGATTGTCAGAGCAGATGACATGTAATTTAAATAGTCAATGGTGGGCAGGAATTTTCCAGGATGAGGGTGTTGAAGAAAGTGACAGGCAGAAGATATGGTACATACAAAGACTCAAGACCTGAAAAAAGAAGACGGGTTCAGAGTACTGCAGGGTGTCTGGTATGATATAGAGTAAAATGGGTGGAAAATGGGAAAAGTTAGATAGGTTTGGTTTGTGGAGAACTTTTTTTTGCATGCCATGCTAAAGGCTTTGTATTTTTATCCTCTACACCATTGGAAACTATCCATAAATTTCCCATTGGAAAGGGTCATGGCAGAGCTGTGGATTTTATTTGAACTCTGAAATTGGATTATACCCAGTGTAGTGGTTTTGTAATTGTGCTGGTTTCAAAGGATGTATGTCCCCTAGAAAAGCCATGTTTTAATCTAAATCCCATTTCGTAAAGGCAGAATAATCCCTATTCAACACTGTATGTTTGAGTCTGTAATTAAATCATCCCCGTGGAGATGTGATTTAATCAAGAGTGGTTGTTAAGCTGGATTAGGTGACGACATGTCTCCACCCATTTGGGTGGGTCTTGATTAGTTTCTGGAGTCCTATAAAAGAGAAAAGATTTTGGAGAATGAAAGAGATTCAGAGAGAGCAGAGACTGCTGCAGCACCACAAAGCAGAGAGTCCACCAGCCAGTGACCTTTGGAGATGAAGAAGGAAAATGCCTCCCAGGGAGCTTCATGAAATAGGAAGCCAGGAGAGAAAGCTAATAGATGACACTGTGTTCACCATGTGCCCTTCCAGCTGAGAGAGAAGTCCTGTGTTCGCCATGTGCCTTCTCACTTGAGAGAGAAACCTTGAACTTCATCAGCCTTCTTGAACCAAGGTATTATTCCCTGCATGGATGCCTTAGATTGGACATTTCTATAGACTTGCTTCAATTGGGACATTTTCTCAGTCTTAGAACTGTAAACTAGCAACTTATTAAATTCCCCCTTTTAAAAGCCACTCTGTTTCTGGTATATTGCATTCTGGCAGCTAGCAAACTAGAACAGTAATGTATCAACTTGGTTAATCAGAACTGTGTTTCACAGAATCCCGTCCTTGTATGTTTCCATTCTGTTTGGCCAGAATGAAGAATGCATGAGATTCAGAAGGCAGAAGTGACTGTGTACCCATATTTACTCTGAAGGTTGACAACGTAAGCCAGGCCCTTTGGTAACTCGTACATGTTTTTATGAACCTGCTGGCTCATCTTATTGGCATGGGTAGCAATGAGGCCCAAAGCTGCTCTAGCATCTGCAGGATCTCTTCCTTAGCTTTTCAAAATCCTGGGCTAATGTTTCTTGAAGATGATTGAACAATGATATAGCTTTCACAATGAGACTCCGTGAATGTGAAAACCTTGTGTCTGATGCTCCTTTCAGCTACTATATCAACAAAAGAGTAGAACATATGGAATAAAAATAAATAATAGGGGGAACAAATGTTAAAATAAATTTAGTTTGAAATGCTAGTGATAAATAAAAGCAAGGGGTAAGGGGTATGGTAGGTATAATCTTTTTTTCTCTATTATCATTTTATTCCTTTTTCTCATGTCTTTTTATTTCTTTTTCTAAATCGATGCAAATGTTCTAAGAAATGATGAATATGCAACTATGTGATAATATTAAGAATTACTGATTGTATATGTAGAATGGAATGATATTTTAATGTTCTTTTGTTAAGTTTTTAATTAATAAAAAAGTTTATTAAAAAAAAAAATCCTGGGCTAGGTGCAGCAGTGACTCCATAACGAGAATGCCCACATATCCTTCAGATCATCCAAAGCAGTGAGATTGGAGACTTGGAGACAGGGAGAGGCCCATACAGGGTCTGGGGAAAGAAAGATTCAGGTTTAGCTTATTCTTCATGGATTCTAGTGGTTCCTGCTCTCCTCCACATCACATCCTTCCTTTCAGAGACATCTACTCTTTGACTTCAGGTTGAAGCATCAGATGCGGAAGAAACAGCAGCCAAAGTGAGACTGTTTAATCGGCTTCCATATTCACATATGGTCACATCTCTTTAGTAAATATTTTATTCTACATTATTCCTGGTGGATTATTGTTCCAGCCCAGCATAATCCCAAGACCAAAGAACACACCAGGCAGAAAATTAGCTATGAGTTTAATTAAGACTTACTAGCAGTCGGGTGAGAAAGTCTGCATTCTGCCCAAGAGCTAAGTGAGAAAAGAAAAAGGGATGTGTCATCGGGGCAACTCACAGTTTAACAGAGTCCTGTGAGATGTGGTTACAACCAGGTTTCAGCAAACCCTCGTAGGGTTTGGAATGAGCAGAGAAGGGGAGTTTTACATTCTTTGACCTTTAAGGTCCATCCCTGTCCACATCCATGTAGGTGGTTGTGTGCAGTGACTTGTTCTCAAAATGGAGAAACCTGGTTTGGTTCTTACAATTATTCCTCTCCAATTGAACCCTGACTGATCAACACACCATATGTTGGCACAGTTATAGGGACCAAGGAATTCTCACTCATGGTTGGTAAGAGTCTTTACTCAAGTAACCATTCTGGAGAACAATCTGGCATTCCCATGTCAAATTAAGTATACACATACCCTATGACCCAGCAATTCAGCTCTTGATTGAATATACCTGTGTGGGGTTCCAAGGACTAGTGTCAGACTTGATGACTCACTGGGAGGACTCACAGGACTCAGCATATGGTCCTATAATTTTATTACAGTGTACTATTTATTACAGTGAAATAATACAATATAAAATGAAATAATACAACATAAAATCAGCAAAAGGAAAAGGCTTGGAGGGCAAAGTCTTCAGGAGACCAGGTACAAGCTTCTGAGAGTCCTTTCCCCATGGAGTCACCCATGCTTAGTTCCCCCAGAACACATGTGAAAGGTTGTCTACCAGGGAGGCTCATTAGAGACTCAATGCCCAAGGTTTATATGGGGGGCTGACCATGGAGGCATTCTCTGCCTAGCACATAAAATCTCACACTTCCAGAAGGAAAGTAGATGTTCTGCATAAACCATATTGTTTGTGCAAACAGTTTAGGCAAAGTAAGCTACATTTATAAGTTAGGTTGGGAGGAATACTCCCAAAATCCAAGTTTCCAGTCAAGGACCAATCTTGTAAGCAGGCCTCTCTCAGCAGGGCTTTGTAGACCATTAATAATTATACACTATGAACTAAGGACCATTATTAACTCAACCCCTTGAATTTGGCATCCAAAAAGAAATGATAAGAAATGGAAGTATTAGTACAGAGGCTGGAATGGAAGGGGAAAGTTGAGCAGCAAGGAAACCAGATGGAGACTTCCAAAGTCCACTGAGAGATGAAGGTGGTCATAACCAAGGCAATGTCAAACCAAGGGATGGAGGGAGTGGGCCAGATTATAAATATTGCCAAGATGTGGATGTGAGAAAGGGGAGTCAGGGATAACTCCAAGTTTACTGAATTGGGTAAGTGAATGATGGTGCCATGGACCTGGGCCAGTCTGTGTGCTGGTCCTGATGAGGTTTTGTCTACTGCAAAGATAAGAAGCTCAGATGAAATTGAATCCCTGTAGGCAACCTCTTCTGCTGTCCACACTAATCTGAAAGGCCAGGCTCATGTCACTTCATCCTTCCAAGAAAACACAAAACTACTGGGTAATGTATAGCTCTCACTAAAATATTGCTCAAGTGGACAAGGAAGGAAAGGGTTTCACAATATAACATATATAGTGCAACTTTTTAAAAATCCTCTTTTAACATTCTCTCCCCCATCCTCCCCCACTTTCTATATCCAGCTCCTTCTCTCTCTCACTCTTTCTCTCAACTGCGTGGCTTTTCCATCCATCTTAGCTCCAATTCCCTGCTGTCTGGTATCTTCCTCTCCCTCTCCCTCCCTTTTGTTATGCAGAAATAATAGAAGGAGGCACAACTGGAACATAGTCTGGGGGTGTTTTCTTGGTCTTTATGCATGTTTACTTTTTAGCCTTTTTTGTTAGGAATTTTTCTCTTCACCAGAGTTAGAAATAAAATTGAAGACATAAGATGGCTTACGAGTTTTAGGATGTGGGTCTCAGGTAACGTGAGTTGCTCTTTGGCCCTCCTGGTTCAATCAAAGGGTATGCCCAGTTTCTTCTTTTCTTATTTGTCTTAGCTATTCTCTCTTTTGACATAGAGATGGCACGTGGCTGTGGCATAGCAAAGAAGGCTTCAAGGATAAATGTTAGCAGTTGACCACATTCTCCAAATGAAATCTGTTGCAGAATACAAATATATAAAACAGATGAAGGTACCTCTGGTGAAGCAGGGAGGGTAGAAGCCATGAAGGTGCATTTCTCTCCCTGACTTTCTCTCTTCATTCTCTGCAGCTGCTTCTGCAGCAGCCATCTCTGGTGGGCGGTATGCAAATCCACTGGCTGGAAGGGGAGGGGAGCTGTCTGTTCCACACCTGGGTGGTCTGGGGTGGGGAATCCCTTGGCTTCTGCGAGGTATGGGAAGCCTCAACCTCAGAATTGTACCTCAACCCAGGCTGAGGAGACCAGAACTTCCCCAAACCCTCTCATGCCCTGAATGGCCCTTAGAAGGAGATTTCTCTCAGAGGAGGTTGATAGAAGAGGTACTGTAGGCAATGAGTAACTTCTTTCTTTCCAATTACTTTATCCCAAACGTCTGGGTTTTGTTCATGTTCTTTTTGAGATCACTAAGAATAAAACATTGCGTTTGAACATAATTAGATTTTATAAAACCCAAAGATTGTCAAATTGTGTGTGGTTTATCTCTTCAAGAAATCATTAGACCAATTTAGGAAGTGATGTTTTAATGGGAAATGTTACCCTCTTGGCAGACAATATTGATTTAAAATAAAAGAAGTGATTAAAAACAATTTACGACTCTCTCTCTTGGGTAGAAGCATGAAACCAACAGAAAATAATTGGATTCTGATTCATGGAATGGACTGTGGATGACTTTCTTAGATGCTATAGTTAGGCAAAATTACAAGAAACTATTACAAAGATTTGATAGAAACTTATTATGTCTCTTTTTACTGCTAAGAAGACACCATTAAATCCCAATTAATGTTTCATGATGGGACTTTTTCACCTCTCAGCTATTTCATTTTTCATTTTTCAACTTAATTTAGGGTAAAACCTGTATCTTTATATGCAGGATTTCTATCAATTTTCTGAAGATGCATTCCCTTTATGCTTATGTTCAGGAATACAATTTATTATCTAATTCTCTATTATTAGCATTTATCAACAAGTTAAAAACTTGGTCTTATGTGGTCCATTTTTGTTTAGGGTATGTGTTAGTTTGAAACTAATACACCCCTTCCACCAAAGCCATCTTTCAATCCTGATCCAATCTTGTGGAGACCTATTGTTTAGGATGGAAACTTTTGGTTAGATTGTTTCCATGGAGATTGACCCACTCAATTGTGAGTGTGGCCTTTGATTAGATGGAGACATGCCTCCCACTATTCGGGGTGGGTCTTGATTAGTTTACTGGAGTCCTTTAAAGAGACATTTTGGAGAAAGCTTAGACTCAAACACAAATGTTTGGAAATGCAGAAGCCCCAGGAGATGCCAGGAGCTGAAAGAGCCAGACAGAAGCTAGACAGGGATCAGAGCCAATGCAGATGCAGACATATGGAGATACAGAAGACGCAGAGCCCAGCAGACATCACCATGAGATGCTAAGCCAGCAGGAACGCAGAGTTTTGCCCCGGAGCAGCTAAGTGAGACCCACCGATATCTAAAGAGGAAGCCCCTGGAGTCAGAAGCACAAAGCAACGAATCAGGAGCAAGGACCTCAGAGGCCATCCACGTGCTTTCTCAGCTGACAGGGAAATCCCGGATGTCATTTGGCCTCTCTTGAGTCAAGGAATCTTTCTCTGGGTGCCCTAGTTTGGACATTCGTATGGGCTTCGAACTGCACACTTGTAACTTAACAAATCCCCTTTATAAAAGCCAACCCATTCCTGGTGTATTACATTCTGGCAACATCAGCAAATTAAAACAGGGTATAAGAGGCTCTGCCGTAGCTTTATGAGAGGTGGGGGGAAAGAAACTAAACTGAAGAACAGTGTTGCAGAAACATAGCTCTTTACCAACAAGATCATTAGTGCCAAAATTCAAACAAAAGAAAATGCTCTCTCTAACCATAAAGGCACACCTAAAATTAATGATTCTGTGAGAAGCACAGGAAGGAAATCATAAATAGTCAAACACTAGAACCATGTGTGAGATACGGGAAGTCAATAAACCCGACTGTTTTCTTTCTGTTCACATCCTGCCTAAGAGCTTTATTAGTAGAGAGTGGGAGAGAGAGAAAGAATACAACAGTAAAGTAAAAGGGAAGCAGCTCTGTCATTCTCATTTTTAAACTACACATGTAACTCATGAAAAAACACTTAAAAAAATTAAAAGAGTATGACGTAAATGGAGTAAAAAGTGGAAGCCCCTCTTCACACCCTCGCTTTCCACTCCCCATGGCCATCATCAAAGAGAGCGACTCTCAAGTCTCTCAACAAGTTAGTATTTTTCTTTTCAGTTTTTTTTTTTTTTTTTTTTGGTTTTGTTTTTGCTTTTTAGGTAAAATATGGTATTGTTCTTTGACTTACTGTTCTCACCTAACAATCTATCTTGGATGCCTTCACATGTCAATATATATAGCTTTATATATATATAGCTTTACCTTCACATGCCAATATATATAGCTTTATATATCTATATCTATATCTATCTATCTATCTATCTATCCATTTATCTATCTTTCTATAGCTTTACCTTAAATAATTGTATTTTTTTCCAAGGAAAAAAGTAACATAATTTATTTTCCTATTCTCTTATTACTGGGTATTTAGGTTGTTTCCAATTTTTCATTACTGTAACAAGTCCTCTAATAAATACTCTTGTACATGAGATTTGTGTGTGTTGGTGGTAAGAGTGTGTGTGTGTGGTGGGGGACAGATGACTAACTGTGAAATTGCTAAGTCAAGGAATAAAAACATGTACATTCTGGTAAATATTACCAATTATTCCCCCCAAATTCTTAGCCCATTTATACTGCCACCAATTCTGTATGAGAATGTATGTCCTACTACTATTTCATAAACTCTGAATAGTATCAGAATTCTAAATGTGTGCTAATGGATGTCTGATGTGCAAATTTTTGGAAAATAAGGTTGAACATTTTCTTATATATTTATTGCTCTTTTTAAAATTTCTTATTTTTTATTTGCCTTTTTCATTTTCTTCAGTCATTTTTTTCTATTTGGTTGTTGAGCTTGGAAGAGAAAAGGAGAAATTTTCTTCTTTTCTTTTATGTTACGAAGCAGAGGAAATACTCATTGTTTTAGTTTGCTAAATTTCAGTATACCAGAAATGAAACAGCTTTTTAACAATGGGGATTTATAAGTTTACAGGCTTTTTCATTTCCGAGGCTGTGAAAATGTCCAAATGAAGGCATCATCAAGATGGTATCTGGACTCCTCTGTCGGACGGCAAGCATGGCAGCGGCTGCTGGTCTCTCCCTTCTCCCCTGGGTTTCACTGCATCCAGCTTCTGTCTTCAATGGCTTCATAATAGCTTCTGTGTCTTCCTCTCTGTTTCCTTCTCTGAGTTTCATCCTCTTATAAAGGACTCTAGGAAGAGGATTAAGACCCACCTAGGGCCCGTCTCAACTGAAATAACCTAATCAAATGGTCCCACCCATACTCACAGGACCGGATTCGCTTTAAGAACCTGATCTTTGGGGGTCCACAAAGCCTCCAAACCATCACACTCACTTAGCAACAAATTTTCAGAAAAGCACGTAGAACTGCAAACAACCAACACTGCAAATAGATGCAATGCTTTTTTTTCCCCCTTAAAAAGTGTGGAATAAAGTCAAGTGATAAGGGTGTTTTTGAATTTTAAATCTCCCACAAGCCAGAACGTGGAGTTTTGCATTCTTTCGTTGTGTCCTATTTTCTAGATCAGGAACACGAATCTTAGCATAGCTTGCTTAAAAAGCATTTCACTGTATTGATGACTGGCTCCTCCTAGAAACACTGTCTTTACTTCATTTGTTCTTGAGACTACCGTGTTCTTCTTTCTCTCCTATTCTTTCCTGACCCCCTCATTCTCCATCTGCCTTTCTGGTTTCCCTTCATTTCCCTGCCACTCAATGTGGGAGGCTCCAAGGCACAAGCCATTTTTCCCTCCCTTTGGTGATTGTGTCTATTCTTGTGGTTTTAAAAACTATTACATACTATGAAAACAAATTTATCTCTGTCCAACCTGTGTCCTGAGCTCCATACTCATATATCCACCAGTCTTCTTGACATTTCCCCTTGTATGTCATCAAGGCATATAAGACCCAATGTGAGGTGGTCTTTCAACCTTCTCTTCTTGCAGATATCCCCATCTAAGTAAACAGTAATGCCATTTCCCCCATTGCTTGAAATTTTTGTTTCCATCCTTGACTTACTTTTTCTCTCACTACTCACAACCTATCTGCCATACCTTCAAAATATATCCAGAAATTGAATGACTTCTCACCACCTCAACTCAACCATTCTAGTCCTAACCACCATTATGTTTTGCTTGGGTTATTTGCAAAAGTCCCCTAGGTTCATTTTCAATAGAGTAACCAGATGTAACTAGGTGATCCTGCTAAAACAACACTTGTATGTTCAAAACCTGCCAGTGACTTCCCATCCTATGCACAGTAGGAGCCAAAGTCACTACAATGACCAAGAAGGCCCTATCTGGTTTGCCACTTCTCTCATCCCTCTCTGTCCCAATATCTTCCACTATACTCACTCAGCTCCCACTACACAGGCCACCTGGAAGCACCACAGGGCCTTTGCACTTGCTGTTCCCTCTTCCTGGAATGCTCTTACCCCAGGTATTTGCATTGCTCACTATCACACTTCCTGTAGGAATCACTGTAGACTCCTTATTCAGGACTTCCCTGGTCAACTCTATCTAGACTTACAAACCTCTCCTACCTCCTCCCAATACTTCCTATTCTCCTTCTCTTTTATTCCTTTTTTTCTTGGCACCCTACAAGAGCAAGCCCATCTAAAATGAAACATGCTGCATAGTTTAGTCCGTTATCTTGCTCATTGTCTGTCATCCACACTAGAATATAAGTTCCATGAGGGCAGAAATTTTGTCTGTTTTGTTCTCTGAAAATCCTTAATACCTAAAACAGCACCTGGTACATAGTAGGTGTTCTAGTTTGCTAGCTGCCAGAATGCAATATATCAGAAACAGAATGGTTTTTAAAAAGAGGAATTTAATAAGTTGCAAGTTTACAGTTCTAAGGCCATGAAAATGTGCCAATTAAAGCAAGTTTATAGAAATGTCCAATCTAAGGCATCCAGAGAAAGATATCTTGGTTCAAAAAGGTCGATGAAGTTCAGGGTTTCTCTCTCAACTGGAAAGGCACATGGCAAACATGGCAGCGTCTCCTAGATTTCTCTCCCAGCTTCTTGTTTCATGAAGCTCCCTGGGAGGGGGGACATATTCCTTCTTCATCTCCAAAGGTCTCTGGCAACATGGGTTCTCTGCTTTGCGGCTATGTCATTCCCCAGCTTTTTCAAAAGTGCTTCCTCTTTTAAAGGATTCCAGTAAACCAATCAAGACCCACCTGGAATGGGTGGAGTCACATCTCCCTCTAATCCAAGGTTCTTACTCACAATTGGGTGAGTAACATCTCTGTGGAGACTATCTAATTAAAGTTTCCAACATACGGTACTGAATAGGGTTTAAAAGAAACAGTTGCCTTCACAAAATTGGATTAGGATTAAAGCATGGCTTTTCTAGGGCACATAAATCATTTCAAACCAGCCCAGTAGGTATTCAGCAAATTTTTTTTGAATGAATGAATGCATGAATAAATGATAGCCAATGGGCAGATCTACTAATTCCATCTGTGTCCTGTGAGGAGGAAAACAATATTATACAAAGGCATCAAAAAGCGTTCAGCCTCCAATGTGTTTTCTGAGGTTCTTCCATAACTTTCTTATTTTCTTACCACAGTCATTGTTGTTTTCATAAACTGCCCCATATAATAGATGAGAAAGCAATCAAAAATCATATAAAATGTTTTCTAAAATAAATTTAATTAAAATTTTTTTTTCATCTTTTCTTGAACCATTCCAACATGACAGACATTTTCAACTGTCTTTTCTACTTTTGGCCAAAACTCTTTCTTCAGATGGATTCATATAGCAGAGTTAATGTCACAAACAAACAAACAGTCTCTTACATGTCTTTGGGAGGGAATATTTCTAGCTACCACATTAATTAGACAGTGGCTGATACTCAGAGACAGAGAGTTGATGCAGCCTGTGAACATAAATGAGCAAATAGTGTAATCACCTTAGCAAACATTACAGAACATTAATTAATTAATTACATAAATAAAAAAAACAACAGCTAAATCCTGAAAAAGCAGGCATTTTTGTAGCTGTTAGGAGTTTAACATAAAGAAATGTCACTTCAAATATAAATTACAGATGATTCTAGTCAAAATAGTCTAATAGAGATAACACGAAAATTGTACTTTATTAATGTTTTAAATATTGTCTGATTTTGTTTCCATTTACCCTGTTGATTTTCTGAATGAAGATGGGGTAGCCTGGGTGCTTTGCTTGGAGGAGGAGCAGCTCCTATCCCCCACACTTCTAGTTCAGGACCCTCTCATATTTCATTCCAAATTAGCTGTTTGGAAATGGATCAGTGATCTCCCCCTGCCTGTACAATAGAATCACTTTAGAATCACCTGGAGCACTTTAAAAACAAAAGCAAACAACAACAAAACTTACTGAAGCTTGAGCCCCAAGATTCATCAATATCTTTTAATGAAGTTTCCAGGTTTGAAGACAAACAACCTAATTTTGCCCATTAGGGCATCTTGTGAAAAAGAACTTTTTGCCTTTGCCCATTATTGCTTAACACCCCCAATTATCCCATCATCTCTTCTTCACAGGCAAAATAGATGTGACTCAATGAGCGCACCCTCACCTTACCACTGCCCTATCTACAAACTTAGCTGCACTCTCACCCATCCTCACTCCTCACTTCCACAAAGCATAAAAAAGGTGCACCTCCTCTGGTCAGGCTAATATGTCCACCTTCTGGACACCACCATCTCATGCCTCCGTAGTGATTGTTCTCATTTCACTGATGAGTCAGTCCATTTCTCTCTGATGTTTTTATCATTTCCCACTCTAATGTCTCTTCATTTGTCTTTTAATTAGCTTTTAAAAATGTTCGAATCATTTTCAACTTGGGTATGGGATAGGGACAGACCTTAAACTCTGCTTTACCCTACTAGAAAATTACCCTGCTATCTCTCTCCTACTTTTAACAAATGCAACTCTTGTCGCCACCTCTCCTCTTCCATTCATTTTCTAACCCACTACAATCTATCTAGTTTCTTCTCAGCTGATCACCAATTGTCCTCTCATTCTGCTATAGTCGCATGGTATATGACCTTTGATTAACAAGGACTCAACCTACTTGACCTTTCTGAAGTCTTTGACTCATCAGCCATCTCTTAAAATTCCCTTCCTTTTGGCTTCTGTGATACCCCACACTCCTGGTTTTCTTCTAATCATTCTGTCTACTTCTTCCAGGTCTCTCTTCTGGGCCTCTCTTCTCTTCCCACTCCTAAAATATCCATGCTCCCAAGAGTTTGGGCTTTGACCCTTTTCTCACTCTGCCTTCTCTCTTGGGCCATAGCAGCCGCCTTCCAAGCTTTAATTACTGTCTATATTCTGGTGATTCCAAGATACATATCTCCAGGCCACTCCTTTTTCCAGAGTTCCACATTCCTATACTTAAGGTATAGGATACAAGGTCCCTATAGGATGTTCTAAAGGCATTTCAAACTTCCCCCATTCAGTGTTTAATTCATCCTTTCCCCACAAGCCCCACTTCTTTGCCAGTGTTTTCTATCTTGGAGAACCACCGTCCTTCAGCTGTCCACTTACAGATTCTTCTCCTCACTCATCCCTGCCCCAGTCACGCTCAGCCCCTTCCTTCTACTCACTCAACAAGCCGAACATTGCTTCCTGCCAGGATACGCCACAATGAGCTCTTAAATCTCTTCCCTCACTTCTCACTGTCATTTCCTTAATTCAGGCTACCATGATATCTTGCCTGGATTATCTGAACAGATTTTTCAGTGATCCACATATGTTCAGTATGGCAGTTTTATAGTCTCTCTACAATATCATTCTAAAAATGCAGTTCTCCACTCCTTGAAACCCTTCAGTGACTCCCCAGTACAAATTCCTGAGCAAGGCATAACAGCAGCTTCACAATTCGCTAAGTTCTGCTGTTTCATCTCTTGCCACTCTGCATGTCACAACACTCCAGGCATCAACCAAACCGAGCTACTTAGAGCTCCAAAATCGGCAGGATTTTCTCTTGACTCCAGGCTTTTGCATGAACTGTTCACTTTGTATGCATCTCTTTTATTTCCCCCTTTAAACCTGGTTAACTTGTATCTAGTACCTGAGGCCTCATTGCTATTCACCTGGGGAACCACCCATGACCATCCAAGATTAGGCTAGATGTGCTCTGGAACGTTCCCTGGGCTAAGTCATGTGGTGACATTTTCCATGCTGTATTATAGTAATCTGTTAAACACTCCCAACTTGCTCCCAGAGTCTGGAACATGGTAAATGTAGCAAAGATTGCTAACTTGTACTAAACGTCCATTCTCACACTTGGCCTTGTTAACAGAACACCTATGTTATTGAAGGTAACAATGCACCTGGCTAAAAGATACATCCTCCAGCCTTCCTTACAGCTAGGTGTGGCCATGAGACTAAGTTCTATACAGTGAGATATGTGTGGAAACTGTTAGAAATAGTTCCAAAATGTCTCTGAAAAAAGGGGGACAGACCAATGAAGAAATATTTTCTCTCCCTTACTGCCCCTTCTTCCTGCTGCCTGGAAGGTAGACGTAATAGCCAGTGCTCCTGCAGCCATCTAGGCCATGAGGTGACCTAGAGGATAGAAGTCATCCATTGAGGATGCTAGAGAAAAAGGATGGCAAGAGCCAAAGATCCAGATGATTTTGAGGCACTCTCCTGGATCACTTAACTCTCCTTCTTTGACATGAAAATAATGCTTTAAATCACTGTTAGTGGAGGTCCTGCTATTTGTATCTGAACTAATCCTAATGGACACAATAAGGATCAAAAAACATTTGTTCAAGGAATGGATGGAGTATATCCTTATAAGGGGCAGGCATTGAATTGTCTCCCCACTTCCTCTTTTCTAGTAACTATGACTTTCCTCCTAATAAGCAGGTAAACAGAAAAGGGCAAAAACGAGAGATGGAAGGAGAAACTTAACTGCATTCAAGTCCCTGGTTTCAAATATTAATAAGGTTCAAGGTCATTCATAACTCACGGTTCATGAGAGAACTTATCATACCGTCTTCTTTTGCTTTAGTTGGTTTTTTGCTGTGTTTAATTGAGTCCTAATTAATGTAACCCCCTAAAATTAAAAAAAAAGACTGTGGCTAAAACCTATATGATTAAAAAAAATTATTAGCAATGACTGAAGGTGTTTGATCTTGTACACTCACTTTCCTGAAATTGAACATGGACCACTACACAAAGAAACATTTGATGTTGTTTTCAGTAAATTGTGTCTGGGGTTAAAATTTAAGCCATCTGACAACTCCCAGCTACATCAACCTCTTTCAAATTGCAAACAGAAGAACTGGCAATAAACACAATGTAGCGTGACAAAAATGTGATACATTTTAAAAGTGACCACTGGATTCCAATAGAGACTCTTGGGTATTCCTATTTGGAAAACTACAATAGAAGCAAAGTTCTAATGTTTTTACTTTTATAATTGTCTATAAATGTCATTTTTTGTCTGAATAATTGTATCTGGATATAAACACTGCACACTAAGAAAAGGAAAACCCCTCTGAGTAATATGACTGAATCTCAGAATGTGAGTAAAGAGCCAAAATGTTCAAGCAAACTGATGCAAATTTCCTTCTCTGTGACTACTTAAGCAAGAATCTTTTGCACAGTATACCAAGTTTGACGTGGTGTAACATACAAACGAGAGAATGTAACACACAAATGAAAGAATGCCTTTAAAAACATTTGCACAGAAACCAGGTAACCATGTCAGAAACTGTGGAAGAAATGACTTAGGTGTCACTTCCCACACCTCCTTTTGTGAACATGCTTAAGATGTCATAACCACTAACATAACAACTTGACCGAAACTAAATGCCAGCGCACAAATTGAAGAAAAAGTGTCAGCTATAAACGAGTTCTATGGATGCATAGGTTTCACCTTATTTTCAAGGAACTTGTGAGGTAGGTATGATTGTCGCCGTTTTACGGCTAAGGAAACTGAGTCAGGGAGATGTTACAGCTTGCACAGCATCACCTGGCTGGAGCTGACTTTTGAACGGAGGTCCCCTCACTCCCATGCCATGCCCCTAAGTCAGCATTGTGCTGTGCTGGGACGTCTTCGAGGGATGGGAGCTGCTGGTTTAAACTGTTTCTTTAGATTAACATTTGTCATGAAGACTGGGATCGTTTTGAAAGTAATAATTTGTACAGCACCAGGAATATAGCAGTTATACCAGATTAAATTGAAATATAGTAATATTTATCAGAGTCAGCAGGTGTGGGTAGCAGAGGCACTGCAAAGGTGGTACCTGGGAAACTGGTGTTCCAATTTAGCAATGAGGAATAATGACAAGGCTAGGTTTGACCCTGGACTCTACGCTGCATTGAGAGCAGAGGTGAGGGGCAATTTGCTGTCACCACTGTTGTTGGGACATTCAACAACATTTCCATAGGGACCGTAGGTTATGAAAAATACTGTATTGATGTTAAATTTCCTGAATTTGATACATGTACTGTGAATATTTAAGAACATATCTTTATTTATATGATAATACGCCAGAGTATTACAGGGTAAAGAAGCATAATACATGCAAGCGACCTCTCAGAAAGATTAGAGGGAAAAATGTATAGAGAGAAGACTGAATGAGAAGAAGAAAGAAAATAAATGCAGCAAAATGTTACAAATAAACAATCTGGGTAAAGGTATGAGGGAATTCTTTATACTGTTTTCACAGTGCTTCTGTAAGTGTGATATTATTACATAATCTAAAGTTAATAATAAAGAGCCCTGGGCTAAGATCCAGGCATACTGGACCCAAGATTCAGATTTCTCATTATTCATCTGAGTTACATTTGCCAGTTCACATAACCTGTCTGCACCATGCCCCTCTTCTGGAAAATAGATAAATAATTGTTCTAACTGCAGACTGACATTCCCTTGTATGAATACAACTCAGCTCATCTGTTCTGCAACACTTAGTGGTCACACGTTTTTTCCTACTCAAACAGTGCTGCAGCAAACAGATGTATACTTTTTCTTGTGCACAAGTGCAAGCAAGCGTTTCCTAGATAGAGAGACATGTATCGATGTGGATAACTCTCACACACATAAATACTGAGGGAAAAAAGGCTACATTTAATATGATTCCATTTATATGAATTTTCAAATGCTGAAACATGTCATAAAACTACAAAAACATTCACAGGCTCAAAACAACTTTCACCATTCAGCTTACCTCTAGGGAGGGAGGGAAGGAAGAGGGGAGAATGGGATAGGGTTGGGACTATAGCTGTATCCATAATGCTTTTTTAAAAGAGAGAGAAGTTGTGGCAATAATAAAGGGCTTCAGGCAGAAAATCTCTTGGTTCCATCCAGGCTTTATGGCCTATATTATTCAGGCTAGATTTGTAACCTCAAAAACTTTATAACCTTTAGCCTGCTTCAGAATGCGTATAGGCTTAATGTACTGGAATATAACAACAGGTAGTCAGAGATAAATAAAACACTGTTTGGAATTCTTTGAAGATAAAAGGACTCTGATGTTGTATTAAAGAAAACATCTTTGTTAAATTACTTCCTCAAGTTCATAGAACTTATGGTACAATAAAAAGGAGATAATGAAATTGAGGGACTATTAACCATATATTCCTGATGTGAAAACAGGAGCTTTTAGTTCTTAGCATTGTTGATTCTGTGAACCTACTAAGGAAGTTACGCCCCAGAAGGAAACGTTTTGACACGTTGGAATTTACTGGCTCTCCATGAATAGCTACAATTGAATTGCATGTACTGAACAAAGATGAAAAAACACATGCAAATGGAAAATGTTTTTTATCAAGAACTGGTATCATTAAAATAAAACAAAGTGGAAATTTGATAATTATCCAGTGAATTTCTGGAACTTGATAACAAATTTGGATAATTCAAGCAAAAATTGGATCTACTGGTGCATACACATTACTGCAGCAAAATGTATCTTTCTACCCCTGAGAGTCACCTTACATAAAGGGAGAACAAAAGAAGGACATACCCATTAGGACTCTTGGGAGCAAAAACAATACAAAACTGGTTCAAATGAACTTAAATGAAAATGGAAATTTAATGGATCAAGTTCCTCTCGGTCTGGGACAGATTTAACTTGACGCAGGAGCTCAGGTGATGGCTTCAAGCTCCATTTCTCCTCATCTCTTGGCTTGGCCTTCTGCAATGCTGGCTTCATTTCAGGCTTCATATGATGGCCCAACAATTCCAAATATGTATCACCCTTAATGCTGACCCAGGCAAAAGAGACTGTCTCAGTTTGTGGGAACTCTACACAAATTCCAATAATTAGGTTGCTTGGCATAATCTGGGTCACCTGCTGATCCTTAAGCTGATTAATCACCATTGCCAGAGGATGGTGATGCTCTCATTGGCCAGGGCAAGTCACATGCCCACCAGAGGAGTCAGGGGTGGAGTTAACTTCTCTCTCAGAGTACAGACAATTATAGTAGCAGTTATCATTACAGACAATTATAGTAGCAGTTATCATTACAGACAATTATAGTAGCAGTTATCATTTTTGGCACTGTGAGTTGTTTTAATTTTAGCCATTGTGGTGGGTAAGTAGTGGTATCTTATTGTGGTTTTAATTTGCATTTCCCTGATGACTAATGAAGCAGAAAGCACCTTTTCATATATTTATTGGCCTTTTGGGTGCCCTATTTGGCTGAAGGGTCTGTTCAAGACTTTTGCCCATTTTTCTTTTGAGATGTCTCTGATAGGTGCTCTTGAAATACTCTGTATTTGGGCCCTTTGTTGGTTATATGGTATAATGGTTTCTTTCAACGAACAGAAGTTCCGAATTTTAATGCAGTCTAATTTGTCTATTTTTCCCTGTAAGGTTGGTGTTTTTGTTATCTTTGCTTCTTCTAATATCATCAGATTTTCCCTTATGTTATCTTCTAAAACATTTATTTGTTTTTAGACATGCAGTCTACCTAAAATGTATGGTATAAGGAAGAGTGCAACATGTATTCTTTCATACATATATCCAATTGATCCAGCACCATTTATTAAAAAGGCTTTCTTTCCCCCACTGCTCTCCTATGCCACCTCTGTCATAAGTACATGCAGCTGTTTCTTGTCTATTATGCACCTTTGATCTATTTGTCTCTCTTTGCACCAATATCACACTGTCTTAGTTATTATAGCTTTGTAACAAGTCTCATATCCAAGCTATTTTCCTCTTCAAGATTGTCTTGGTGATTCTTAGCCACCTGCATTTCCAAATATATTTTGGAATCAGTTTAATAATTCGCACAAAAACACTGGCTGGAATTTTGATTGGGAATGCATTGAACCTTAAATTTTTATGGTGAAATTGATGTTTAAAAATAAGATTTAGTCTTTAGATCCATGAAAATAGTATATCCCTTTATGTAGGTCTTCTTAATTTCTCTAAATATTATGTTGAAAATTTCTATATGTAGGTCTTAAACATCTTTCGTCAGATTATTTCAAGGTATTTTATGTTTTATGATGTCGTTCTAAGTGGCATTTTTTTCCTAATTATTTGTAGCTGGTTATCAGAAATATATTGATTTTCATATATATATTAACCTTATTCCAGTGGTTTTGCTAAATTCACTTTTAAATTGTAATTATTTCAGATAATTTTGGATTTTCTAAAGATAGTCATTTTGTTACCTTGATTTGTTTTGCTTTGTTTTTGCCTTATTTTATTGCCTAGGACATCCTAAATATTAGTAATACAAGTGGTGATAATAGGCATTTTTTGTCTCACTTTTTACATCAGAGGAAAGCTTTGATTTTTTACTGTTAAGTATGATGTTTCTATAATGTCATAGATTTTTGTGGATATCCTTCGAAATATTAAGAAAGTTCTATTTCCAGTTTACTAAGATTTCAGTAACTATTCCACATATACTTCAAAAGAATGTGGATTCTCAAGTCATTTGACACAATATAGTAAATATTTCAGTTAGGTCATTTTATTTTTTGCTTGATATCTCTTGAGGTATTTTAGATACACACAAATTTAGAAATGTCATATCTTCCTGGTTGGTCCTTTGATCATTATGAAATATCACCTTTATCTTACATAATTTTTCTCCTAGTTAGAAATTTAGAGAAAAATTATGCATAAACTACAAAGTCACCACATACCACCCTATTATTAATACCTTGCATTAGTGTAGTGCATCTGTTACAATTCATGAGAGAACATTTTTATAATTGTACTATTAACATCATTTACAACAGGGTTCACTGTTTGTGTTGTAGTCCTGTTTTTTAAAAACTTTTTTTCTAGTAATAGACATACAATCTAACATTTCCCCTTTTAACAGCGTTCAAATATGCAATTCATTGTTGTTAATCATATTCATGATAGTGTGCTACCCTCCCCACCATCCATTACCAAAACTTTTCCATCAACCCAGATAGAAACTGTACACTTTAACTCCACATTCCCTATCCCCACCCTGACTCCTAGTAACCTATAGTCTAGTTTCTGACACTATCAATTTCCTTATTCTAATTATTTCATGTCAGTGAGATCCTACAAGTTTTGTCATTTGGTATCTGGCTTATTTCACTCCACATGATTTCTTCAAGGTTCATCCACATTGTCATATGTACCAGAACTTCACGTTTTATTACAACTGAGTAATATTCCTTTACATGTATATGCCACATTTCATTTACCCACACATGAGTTGATGGACACTGGATTGCTTTAAATCCTTTTGGGAATATACCTAGAAGTAGGATTGCAGGGTCATGTGGTAATTCTATATTTAACTTTCTGATGAATTGCCCAACTGTTTCCCCCAGTGAACTGCACCATTTTACATTCCCACAAACAATGAATGAGGGTTCCAATTTTTCTGCATCTTCTCCAACTCCTGTAATTTTATATATTTTAAGTAGTAGCGATTCTAGTGGGTATGAAATGAGATTTCATAAAGGTTTTGATTTGCATTTCCTTAATGGCTAAAAATGTTCAGCTCTCTTCATGTGCATTTTGGCCATTTGTATATATTCCTTGTAGAAATGTTTATCCAAGTCTTTTGCCCATTTTTAAATTGGGTTGCTAGTCTTTTTATTGTTGCATTGTAGGATTTCTTTATATATTCTGAATATTAAATCCTTATTGGATATA